>BQNB010002413.1:96797-125264 GCA_026074375.1 Tanacetum coccineum | reverse complement strand
TACTCCGACTCCCAAGTGGGAGCTGTTGGAATATGGTGGTCGGTTCCGCAAGTTATACGTTAGAAATACGTGAGCCTATTGGGGCACACACGTTAAATACGAAGAGTATGGTTTACTTCTCGATTTATATTTAAATAGTTATTTAATTAATTACTTTTTTAATTAATTATGTAATATATTCTAAATATAGAACCAAGAGACTAAACTAAACAAAACTCAAACCTTATGGGTGTTTGTGGCCGATTATAGAAGAGTAAAAAGGAAGGAAAAAGATTTGGTTTTAATTATAGTAATTATACTAATATTTTCCTACAAGTTTTAGGGTATTGAGGTGCCTATATAAACACACCGCATATCCCTCATTCTTCAATTCATCCATTCTCTAAACACCTAAAGTTTGGGTGCTCTCTCCCTTCTCCTAAAACCCTAACCAAATTCCTATAGGAATTTTGGTTCTCTCTTACAACCGAATTCATCCAAACACCTTTTAGGGTTTTGGTTTTCCACTTTTACTTGATCTCCTTGCTTGACTAATTCAAGATACACGTGATGGTTAATTGGTGATTCCTCAAAGAGTGACGAATTAGGGTTTGATTAATATAAACCCTAATTAGGGTTTGTTATATTGGTTCGACTTCAAAAGGGAATGCAAGGCGTGCGTTTGGTTTTAATATATTACACTTGGTGTTTGATCGTGAAGAGAAGACTAGCAATTTCTTACATACTTGCTTGACGTGTTTGTGTGAGCAACCGTAGAGGTGTTTTATTTTAGACGCTTATTGTATTCAAGAATAATCGCAAAAGGTACGCTTTCTTATATTTAATATGTGTTAACCTACTTGCCATAACTAGATCCATCCGTTGCGCACTCATGGCTAAATTGGTTTACCAGATTTAATAAATCCCAACATAGAGTTCGGTATCTTTCTTGTCCCAACTTTACTTATGCCTTATCGTGTCAAGTCTAAAAGTCTTGCAAATAATCAGTGTAAAATTAAGGGTGTGTTTTGTATGTGACTATCGTAATAAATCAAACACAATTATAGTCATTGCAAATGTTTGATTGAGGGATATGAGAATGAAGGTATGAAAGTATGATTATAGAACCATAGTTGTGTACGCTCTTCATTGAGAAATGATATATCTTCATACTACTTATTCATACTTCTTACTTACATGATCCTAACAAGTGTCAGAACTAACGGTTTGGATGTGGACAGATAATGAGTGGAGAAAAAACATAAAATATTATTGCGTGTATATGTAGGAATATATTATAGCAAAATATAGCAAAACTCTTCTTCATCTCACTAAACTCCATTCTTCATCTCATCTCTACACATCATTTCTTTTCAAAAAATCACCACACTCACTTTAGTATGCTGATTTAGTAGGAATAAAAATATAAAAGACAAGTATTAATCATTTTCCGTGACATAATAATTATCTTTCTAGTTGGTAATTATTATGAGGACCGTGTGTCTTCTTTCATTTTCTCAACCACAATTATCATTCTTAAACTCAACACATTTATTTACTCTTTTATTTTACAGTTTTATTATAATTTTTTAATATATTTCTCTTAAACATATAGTGTCTTATTAGATATACCAAACAACAATTTGTAAAAAAGATATATATTTTTATTCCATCTAACTATCAAAATCATAACCATAGTGATTCGTATATGCATACCAAACGCACCCTATGCAAGTCATGCAACAAAGCAACAAACTCGTAAAAGTTCACAAAATGCAAATGGTAGTTCGGGTCAATTTTTTATTGAGTTTTTTTAGGTGAGGATAGTATTTTTAAAATTAATTTAACAAAATGTGTACTTCCAAATTTACAACGCAGCGGAATACAACATTGGGGTGCTACTTCATAATACAAGCTCACGAGTCACGGTAAATTTCTTTAAAAGAAATATTTACTAACAAATATTACATTCAATTTTTATTAAAAATATCAGAGTTGCAAGGTCCCAATAAACTTTATGAAAACTCGTTTCTAAATAAGCCACAACATGACTAAGTTTCTTTGAAAATATTTTATCGTATGTACAAAGTTCACCAAGTCCACGTCCTTCGATATCCATGCTCCGTCCCATCCAAGCTAGCAAGCATATACCTGAGATAAACATGCTAAAACGTCAACAAAATGTTGAGTGAATCCATAGAGTTTATAAACAATCATTTTGAACACAAGCATAGCAAAACATTTAAATCATAGAACAATCACAACGATGCTAGAGCCACGAACCGAACCTTAACTATGTGTCCAACCCGGAGTGATAGTGTTACACACTCCCAATACTAAATACAATATGTCTCCGTATGCCCTCGCGAGGAACACACGCCAGACAGGTCGTTAGGCCAAAATAGATCTATTATTATTGCATCAGCGTTCATCGGTTATCGGTGATTAACGGTCCATGAAGGAAGGGCCACAACATACCACTCATAGCAATGTTCACATAATAAAATCACCTGTGTTCGATTTTCTAAAACAAGCATGTATCTCCCTCGCGGGTTTTTAAAACATAGAAAGATTTAAATGCGAGGCTATGAACTCACCGTAGGAAGAAGTAAAGCAGAAGTAAGATAAGTCCTTGGACGAGCGGAAAGTACTTCTAAGCACCACCTAGAAGACGTGACGCGTCTTAGTATAATAAAAGAAGTCAATACGTAAAAATAATCACATGATCATGAGATATGTCTTCAAGATATGCACGGCATTGCATTACGACTTAACCCAAGTATTTTTATCCCTAAGTGAATGTCTAACCTTTTTAACCTAATTGGTTCAAAAAGCCCAATAGGCCCAATTATAAGCCCATTAAGTAATTTGGTCTATTTTAATGGTCCATGACCAGGCCTTAGTCCAAATATTAGGCCCAAGTGGGTTGGGCCCAATGCTAAGCCCAATAGGTCTTATAGTTATAATTTGTGTATTTGGGTCTAGTGGCCCATTTAAGTCTTATGGCTTATTTTAAGTTTATGTGTATAACTTGTATAAATTTTTCGGGTTTCTAAGGTCGATATAAGTTTAAGGTCAGTAGGTTCATTATATAAAAACTCCCAAAAGTGGGTCCTACCACCTCGGGTTTTCGTCGCAAAAACGCTTTACAAACTTTTAGTATGGTTATAGACGTAAAAGTTTTATATAGGTTTATGTTTATAAAAATAGTTATATCTCTTTAACCATAAATAGTGTACTTATAATATTTACATTTCTAGTTTCATATTTAAGTGTACATTATAGATTATAAGTTATTTCTATACTTTATTTTGAGTGGACATATACTTAAAGTCATTTCTTTATACAAAAGTCAATTTATCATTTTTGGCTGAAAACTCACTTTTACCATTTTTGACGCCATTTTCAAACCATAATGAATTGGTTGACTATCCAATTGGTCCAGTATCTACATAAGTTTATCTACATCTCATAGTTTTAGGTTTTTACTCAACTCAGAGTGCAAGTATGACTTTTTATACGTTCTGTCCAGCAAGGTCAGAATTGCCTACTTTTGGTAAAATGGTCATATCTCATGCAATTTTTATATTCAAGTGTTGATCCAAATTGCTACTAGCTCATAAAACAATTGTCCACAACTTAGATAAGTCAAATCAGTTATTTATCATACTCAAAAATGTCAAACTTTCTGTTTACTTCTGCCCTAATTTTTCTAGTGATTTCCACCATGTTTTAAGTTAGGTTTATCCATTTTTAACCTAATCTAGTACACACAAAACCCCAATAAACTCTTGATCATCATATTCATCATATTTACAATTATATTTATAAATGAAATACAAGAAAATACAAGAATAACAAAAATAAGTAAAGATTTATACCCACAAAAATGATGTAAGTGATGATTATCACCCAAAACAAAAGGACTCCTTCACACCAAGTCTTGAATCTTTACCCAAATATTTTTGACACCACTTTATTATGACCAAATGAACTCCAAATAAGCCTTCACGACTTCAGCCCCCCTAATGTTTGTTATATGTGGATTTTTTGTGGGTTTTTAAATATAAGAATGGATTACAAGAGTTTAGGTTTAACAGTGATATTTGTTATTGAAGGAAAATTGATATACTTGGTGTCCTTAGCTCACATCAAGGAGGACGGGACAAAGAGATGTGTGTGTAATTTTTGGTAAACTATGGGATAAAATGAAAGGCACATGGTTTTGTATCAAAGATGCATGCAAGGCTTAGAATGAAAATCAAGACAAGTGTCTTGACTTTCATTCTCATGATGCCACGCCACCATATGAGGTGTAGGTAAGAAATTTGAGTTTAAATTTTATAAACTTTAGTATTTAGGGTATAAATTTTAAGATAGGTGGGTAGTTTTGAGGCTAACGGGTATTAACGTAAAATATAACGAGAGTTAAGGCGAAACCACGAAGTAAAAACGAACATGATAAAAATAATTCTACATTAAACGGAATGCTTTTCTGAAAAGTTTAATTTACGTAAGGTCCAAGACGAATAATTGTTTTAAGCATAGCTCGTAATTAATTAAAACGACGATTTCAATAAAATGTCTAGATGCAAATAAAAGTAACTTGTTTAAAATTTATAAATTAATTATGAGATTAGAAATAGTAGTGACCTTAAATGAGGGAGTTTACGTCGCTCCCATTTTTATTTTTTTTTTGACGATAAAAGGTCAAACGGACAAACGATCAATTCAAACTACGAAAAGAAAAAAGGGTAAACATATGTTTATTAAAGTTCCAAAATTGCGACGGTTGTCACATCTCTCCTCCTTAAGAAGTCGACGTCCCGACGCTTTAAATCGCATTTATTCGTCCCAATTTTACTTGCAATGGGTGGAAGGACATTCTCGATGAAATTCCTCATGCTCACACATTATGGACACAACGACCTCGGCACTTAAGAAGTTTTTAAAGTCGAAAATCAATTCAAAATCATCGGTGATCACACGTCCAAATCAAACACATATTGACCAACGGCCTCGTTAAAAGGGATCACGACCTAAAAAAAAATTGTCCTAGAGTGAACATAAACTCTCATCGAAAATGTGTGTTTAATTCTAATCATGATGCTTGTGTTTCTAGATACTTGAATGACGTGAACGCTAGAACTAAGAAGCCTACGGTAGTGCCTATTAGTGCTAGTAAACCCAAGAGCAAAGTGAACAAATCTATTGCAACACACCATAAGAAAACAGTTGCATCAAATACCACTATTCAGAAATCCAAGAGTTACCATAAGGAGTTGTAAGAGAATACAAATCAGGAATGGAAATGGTGGATAGCTAAGAGATGTCCATCAGGATATAAATGGACACAAAAGCCTCTTAGGACCAAAAAGATATGGATGCCTAAAATTAGGAAAGAGGATGTATCAATAAGTATTAGTCCCACTATAGACATTGTCTCTAGGATTACTAATGTCTTGAAGATATCAAATTCCTTAGGATCCAATTTGTCCAATGTTCCATCATCCTCTAATTCTCTTGCAGATTGTACAACTCATCCTATTCATTGTTGACTCTGGATGCACAAAGCACATGACGGGCAATCTCAAGCTGTTGTGTAATTTTGTGGAGAAATTTCTGGGTACTGTTCGTTTTGGAAATGATCAATTTGCTCCAATTCTTGGTTATGGAGATCTGAATCAAGGAAATGTCATGATCAAACGGGTTTATTACGTCGAAGGCCTCAATCACAATCTTTTCTCGGTTGGTCAATTCTGTGATGCGGATTTGGAGGTTGCTTTTAGGAAATCTACTTGTTTTGTGAGAGATCTTTAGGGAAACGATTTACTAACTGGTAATCGTGGATCCGATCTCTACACAATATCTCTTCAAGAAACAACTTCATCAACTCCAATCTGTTTCATGGCTAAAGCTTCACCAACTCAAGCATGGTTATGGCATCGAAGACTTTCTCATCTTAACTTCGATTACATCACCTTACTCTCAAAGAAAGATGTTGTGACAGGCTTACCTAAGTTGAAATATGTCAAGGATCAACTTTGTTCATCTTGTGAAATGAGTAAAGCAAAAAGAGTTCATTCAAGACAAAAGCAAGAGTTCCTAGTTCCAAGGAAGGCTAAATTATGCTTCAATGGACTTGTGTGGTCCCAATGCGAGTTGCAAGCATAAGTGGGAGAAGTATATTCTGGTGATGTTGGATGACTATTTAAGATACACTTTGGACTTCTTTTTCTACGATCCACAGGATGAAAAAATAAGAAGTTCTTAAAGACTTTTTCTCACGATGATTCAGCGCAATCTTCAAAGCTCAAGTTATTATGTTGTACGGACAGAGGCACGGAATTCTTGAAAAGACAACTCCAATGCCTATTTCAAAGAAGAAGGGCATTGAACATCAAACTTTTCCACTCCTCGAAACACTGAACAGAACGGTGTTGTCGAAAGACGAAACCCGTACTCTTGTTGAGGCTGCTCGAACAATGCTTTCAGCTTCTAAGCTTCCATTATCATTTTGGGCTGAAGCAGTTGCAACCGCATGCTATACTCAGAAACAAGATCAATCATTATATCCTCTATGAAAGATGGCTTATCACATCATCAATGACAGGAAACCTTCAATTAAACACCTTCACATCTTTGGTTGCACTTGCTAACATAACTAGAGATGGGGGAAAATCTTGATTAAGTGAAGAAAAGGGGATCCATGTGTCATGGTGGGATATTCTACTCAGTCGAAGGGATATCGTGTTTACAACAAGAGAACACGCTTGATAGTTGAGTCCATTCATATCAAGTTTGATGAAATCAAGGAAATGATGTCTGATCACAACAGTTCAGACCTCGCACCTCAACGACAAGAGATGTCTGTTGAAAATGTCTCTTCAGGCCTCGTTCCTCAAGGACAAAAGGCGTCAGATTATGACAACTCTGACCCCGTGCCCCAAGACAAAATGTTGTTCCTACAGCAGAGAAGACAGATTCGTCACATCAAGGGTTGGAATTTTCTCTTCGTCTTTACTTGAGGAGAATATTACAATCATATCACACGGTTCTCGTGAGGAAAACACAATGATCAAGCATACCGAATGCATCATTTCAAGAAGATGAAATTTATCAATCCTTTTTGTACAAGGTACAAGAAATTGGTGGTCTTCCTCACTGCAACATTGATATACCGATGTGCATTCATTTCAACACAAAGTCATGATTTCCGATGGACATAGATCATCAATTAGAACAAGTTGTGAAAATCCATCCATGCCAGTTCATACAAGACGTCATGTTGCCACAGTCCTGAAATGTGTATGTTCGCACTCACTGTGAGTACTTTGAACCAAAGAAACATTAAGGAGGCATGGCTTGATTCTGCATGGATTGAAGCAATGCAAGATGAACTTCATCAGTTCGACAGACTAAAAGTATGGGAACTTGTCGACAAACCATTTGGCAAGATGATTATAAAGCTAAAGTAGTTATGAAAAAGAACAGAAGACATGAAGATCGACTGTAATTCGCAACCAAAGCACGACTTGTTGCTAAAGGTTAAATATCCGTTCTGCGTGAACCGCTATATATATGCCTTCCGATCATCGCTACACGCGTACATTCGAGTTGTACTATTAATATTATGTAATGGTGTCGCCATTTTGATATGACATGATTAATTTCGTATAAGTGTAAGTATTCTCCTACTGATTCGCTTGCTTTCTATATATATATATATATATATATATATATATATAGAATGAGGTTCATGTAAAATAGTTATTAAAATAAGATAGTGTGAGAAGCCAGTTATATATTGCCAAGTGGAAATTGTTAATTTTCTTAACATAAAATTACAAAAGAAATTAAAAGGGCAATCTAGGAATTTAACCTACCCCTATATTTTAGCAAACATTTCCATCGCTTCCATAATGTATGCCGTATATTTTCCTCTCTTTCGTCTAAATTTAACTTTTTCTATACCATAGACTGCTTCTTTCGTTAATAACCTCCATAGCTGCCATTACGATTATCAACCACCACCATCCTTCGGTTTGTTATATTCGACCACGAACGTCTACTTCTTTTTCTTAATTCTTCGGCAAGAACATAAGCCACAAAAACCGGTTCTTTTTTCAGGTGACGTGATTATCTCGTTTCTGGTAGTGTGTTACTAGCATGTTATGTATCGTATCCCAGTTATGATTTTCGGGGTTTTGTTGTGTATCAATATCATTGTACCAGGGTCAAATAATTGGACGTTGTTCGTAGCAAGTTTATCACTCGTGAGTGTGTATCGATATTATAATTGCGTATCAAGTTTATAACTGATGACATCTAAATGCCGATGTAACCGGAATTCGGCAAAGAATTTAGGCCGTCGCTATTGCGTAAAAGTTGTCATGTTCATGTATCATTTTGTAACCATGTCTCAAATGTTATAAAGGTGCAAAATCAACGGATCATTGGTACAATTAATGGTTGTGCGTCCCTAATATTGGTGTATTGATAATGTTTATATGTACAACAGTATCTATATTAGTTATATAGGAATATGTGTATCAATATTATAATATTCTTGTGTCATGTACATTTAGATTTCTTTTCATTTCTTTTCACAACAATGGCGCATCAAAGCTTTGTTCATGGAAGATTTAATGCACTAATCTGGACATAAAAATAACTGAATTAGGTTGATGAAATAATATTTTTTAAATATAAAGTTGTGTGTATTATAAAGAAGTAACAAAACACATGCAAGACGCACGTAAGATTTGAGAATTTGGATTGCGAGTTATGCCATAAACTTTAAATTAATTACCAGTTTGCCATTAAGTTCAATTTGATCTAATCACATCTTTATTGATACATCTAACGGTCAAGATTACTTCATACACTAGTCTATTTAAACTACTATCTTACAATAACCCCCCTCTCTCTATATATATATATATATATATATCTATTTATATTACACTTATATGAAATTAATCATGTCATATCAAAATGGCGACACCATTACATAATATCAATAGTACAACTCGAATGTACGCGTGTAGCGATGATCGGAAGGCATATATATATATATAGCGGTTCACGCAGAACGGATATTTTATATATATAATTACTATTTATACCACACGCTTGATATATAGTATACAATCAAAGGCTTAGCATAAAGCACATAAAGGATCGGAAAGGATTGCGCGCGCGGATATCAGACATCGTTGAACGACATGTCGGATTAATCGTCGCCCTTAAACTAGTGGTTTTGGATAGATGTTTGGGTGAGAACACTTCCAAATGGTGGATCCTTATGCAAGTAATCCTATTCGATTCGATTTCGTAAGAACAAGTCCAAATTTTCTTGTGTTCCTTGAAATCTTTTCTTTCGGATGGTGTTGACTTAGAAAGTCACCTTGACCGAATAATTCGGGAAACTATTTCCATGTGTCACGTGTAACGTGTGAAATCCCATCTAAATCACAATGTTGGTGATGAAATACCAAGAAACCTGATACCGACACTAAGAAAGAATCTTAACGAGATCAGAAGACTGCCAAAGTGGATGAAAGCCGAGTTCGAGTAACTCCGAGGCTAATGAAAAAGACTTTTCCTACATCAAATGCGTATTACTGTATTTTCTATTATTACAACGATTGATAATTGTGAAGGAAATCATCCTAGGACAAAACAAAAATCACTCCGGTTTTACCAATCGATAACCGTGAAAAAGACTCCGCCCACATCAAATGTATCTTACATTATCTATCTTTCAATTTTCCGATATGTCGAGCGACGTCCGTAGTGGAAAGTTCTTTCTACGTCAAACTGTGAATCGTCCTTGTTGAATAAAATCGTAATCGTGAATAAAACTTCTACTCCCGAAATGTATGTGTTCGGTCATCTAATGTTACGGATGAATCCTACACAAGCTCGAGTTACGAATTCGAGGTGTTTGATTTGTTCCTGTTCTGCCTTGTGAACTCGGATACCAACGTAGAGTGGTGACTCGGATACCAACGTAGAGTCACACAAGGATGGCTCAAAAGGAGAGCCTTCGGCACGAGAGCCAAGCACAATGGTCAGATCCTACCAAATCATAGTGATGTCGTCCGTCATCATTTTTCGTAGGGAATAAAACGGTATGCGATGGACAGTTGAAGTTTGCCGACCTCGTGGCGGTAGATAAAAGACAATCCCGTTTGTTGTCTCCGTTTATTCAGTTGAGGAATCCTTGTGCTTGACTCGACCCTCTTTGATCGTCGGTGATCAACGGCGGATAGCTGTAATTGAAAATTATGTGCAAAACTTTTGCTTGTTATGTGTTTATGTGATATGTGATTTAGTCGAGTGGTCGTACGTTGTGTAAGCTTGAGGCGTCATTATTATATGACGTCGGATTGGCTGGGTACGCCTACCCATATTATGATGCTCGTAAAATAAGTCGAGACGATTTAAGGACACACAGAGCGGTCGCGTTTGGTGTGCGAGCTCGAAGTGGTCCCCGCGGGTGGCAGCCAAGCCGGTGACGATCGTGCTTGGGGCACCATGAAGAATGCACAGAGTTTGATAATATAAGCAAACTTTACCATTTGATAGGGTATGGATCTATGGCTATAAAGCCCGTGAGCACCCTGTAATGTTAATAATCTTTTTGGGTATGTATCCATGTCTATAAAGCCCGTGAGCACCCTGTAATGTTAATAATCTTTTTGGGTATGTATCCATTGCTATAAGGCTCGTAAGCACCCTGTAATGTTAATAATCTTTTTGGGTATGTATCCATGACTATAAGGCCCGTGAGTACCCTGTAATGTTAAAAATCTCTTTTTGAGTATGTATCTATGTGTGAGCACCCTATAATGATAAAAATCTTTTTGGATATGCATCCATGGCTATCAGGCCCGTGAACATTCTGTAACTTTAAAAACTTTTCTTTGGCTGGACATAGCCGGAAATTAAGTCAAAAAATTATTGTTAATCATGGCTTGAATATTTAGCAAGCATGTGTTAACATGATTGAACTGATTGATTGGCATGGTTTGACTATTTAGTAAGCATGTCGTTATGTGATTATATGTGCTTAATGATAAGTACTTTGTTTCGATTAATGTCGTAGTGCTTCGATAGATTTATGTATACTCCGAGTGATTACCGCCTCAATGCGTTCTCTTTCGATGAAATAGGCTTGACTGTTAGCAAGCACGATTTAATAAAATTGGGTCGGCGGGACACGCCTTTTCCCCCAAAGCTAACGATTTGCATGGCTTGACTGTTAGCGAGCATGCAATTATGTGATTTTGTACGCTTAATGATAAGCGCCTTGTTTTGAATAATGTTGTAACGCTTTCGATGGAGTTATGTACACTCCAGACGATTTTTATAATGACGCGATCTCTTTTAACGAGACCCGTTGGACAATATGTGTTTTGATTTGATCGGTGTGATCACCGTTGATTTTTGAATTGATCATCGCTTTGAAAAATTTTCAAGTGCGCCCGAGGTCGTGTGACCATAATGTGAGAACGTGTGTGAATGCGTTCGAGAATGATAAGCTAATAGTAATGAACCCTTCACCGCTCCCGAGAATTGACGACTAGTGAAATTCTTCGTTTCCACTAGCTTTTTCTTTGAGTCGTGTATTTTATCCTTCCTTTTAAAGATTCCCATGACGTTTGATCCGTGCACTCATGCACGTTGCATATATTTGATGCTTTAACTTTTGTTCATTAAATTTTGTTGGAAACCTCGACAAGGACCTGTGTATATCCTTACCTCTTCACAAGTAAACCATACGGCGATTAAGGCGGATTGAGCACCAGGACGACGCTCCCGTAAGGAGGGGGGATGTAAAACCCCGTATTTAAGGTCACTACTATTTCTAATCACATATCTATTTTATAAATTTTAATAATTCATTTTTATTATTTTAGCCGATTTTTATTAAAATCGTCAATTTTAAAACCCCCGCGAATCCTACAATTTAAATTTGTCCGTTATATCGATCGAGAAATCAACAAAAGCTATAATTTAGCCATGAGAGCCTATTTTATTTTATTTTTTTATTTTTCATCTTTTATTTAATTTTAGCCGAGACCGAGTCGAAAGTTGTCGTTTTTAACTATTTCTGAGTCGTGCTTTGGATATTTATCCGTTTTAGCATTCGAGAAATCAATAATTTTGGTATTTTAGCTTCGGAAGCTTAATTATTCTTATTTTAGTATTTCTGACTTTTATCCGCGTTTGGCCGAAACAACGTCAAAGTAGTGTTTTTACAATTTTTAATATTTTAACTACGTGTTTTAAAAATAAATATTGTGGTATAAATGTTTTAGAAAAATAAAAATAAAAATATAATTTATAAACATACATATAAACCAAACACCCTCTTTAATTGTTTTAGGCTCCATCAAAACTAGAAACCAAACACCTCCTTATATTTATTTACCTCCTTCATCAAAACCAAACACATACACATTTGATAAAAAAACATCTCCCTCCTCCTCCACCTCCCATGGCTGCCAATTTCACCATATCCACCACCATCATTTTACAAAATTATAGAACATATTTTAGCATCATAACATCATCTTAGAACCACTTGCAAAGTTTGGTTAATTTTCATGAAGATTTTAAGGTGTTTTTGGGGACTTTTCTTGAAGTTTTTGATTGGGGTTTCATATTATCAAGTGGGAAACATTATTTTGGGTATTTAGAAGAAAAGAATTGAAAGATTTTAGGTGCTTCATGGTCTAAAAATCAGCCACCAAGTCAAGTGGTTGTTTGTGTTGATTCACTAGTTTTAATCCTAATCTTGTAAGTTTAATCTTTAATTCTTGATTTCTTTTTATTTTTGGCCATGCATTTTAGCCATGGTTCCTGGAAATAATTATATTTTTGATGTATTAGATGTGTGGAAGAGATGGATATGGCATTGCATGTAGTTGGATAGTGTTAAAATTGATGTTTGGATGGATTTTGAGGTAGATTATAAGAACTGTTTCTAGGTCAGTAGCAAAACGTGGCTTTTCTTAATAATTTTTAACTTAGAGCCTACTGTTAAGTTACATGGATGGATAGATATATGTCTAAGATACATGTGACTAATTGGATGGTTTATCAACTCCCCCAGATGAGGGAGTTATGGCCAAACTACTAAAACTAGTCAAAATCCTAGTCTCGGACTTCTTAAGGTGAAAAGTCAAAACATTTGTACTATAACATATAAATATGTATAATTGTAGGTGATAGGTAAACATTTAAATTAAACATGAGCGGTGGTTTTAGCCTTTACGGATAAACGGTTTGTGAAATACGCCAATATTGGTGTTTGGTAGGAAAACTTGAGATTGTTGCAGACCAGCAGTATAAAAGGGTTAATTGCAGAAAACTTTTGGCCTGATAAGGTCAGTTTATTTGATGGGGTTGCAGAAATAAGTTCAAGGTATATGTGTCGAGTTGGCTAGAGCCATATCTCCTCCGGATGAGTGAGATATGACCGTTTTACGGAAACTAGTCAAGTCTGGAACATCGTTTGGAAAAGGAGTTTAACTCCAGATTAATACTCAAAAATGTAGGAGAGGAAAGCTAATATCAGTAGTAGACATCTTAAGCTAACATCTCCAAGTGGATTCACATTAATAGCTATCAAGGTTTAGGATTTATGACCATTTCCGTAAAGGGTTTTGGTTTTGGGAATGATTCTGGTTTGGGTAGCAGGTACTAAAATATTATTTCCCATTACTTTGAAACTAATTATTTGACGAGGCTTAACTTTTTGAAAACTAGATTCAAAGGGCTTTCCAGGGGTGAAAGCCTCATACTTAGATCATTTTCGGGCTAAGAGTTATGGGGTCATTAAGTTGGGTTAAAAACAGAATCTGGGTTTTACGTCTTGTTTTGAAATATAAAAGGTAAGGATACACATTAGTGAAACGAGAATTAATAAGCAAAACTTAATAGATGTTTATTTATGCATAAGCTCAGGTTAGATGTAACACCCCCAAAAAAACTCAGGACAACGCAGCGGAATGGTTGCAATGTTGGGGTGCTACTTCAGGGCACAAAACACAAGTCACAGAAAACGACCTCAAAAGAGACGTTTTAAGATAAATTTCACATTTGATATATTAAAATCAGAGTTTACAAAGGATCCCATTTATAATGCAATAGAAACATTTTGTTTAAAAACGTTATCGAATGGTACTCAAGTTATTAAGCCTTCAAAAATATATATCCGCGCGACTCGAATGCTCCCAATGCTCCACTAGCAAAATAGTAACCTGAAAATACATGCTAAAACGTCAACAATAATGTTGGTGAATTCATAGGTTTAAGTAAAAAGCAGTATTGAAATAATTTAAGAAGTATTTCAGAAGAAAAGTAGCGTTACAACATTTAAAAGTGTTATTTCCGAAATCCAAGTAGAGATTTAATAAATCTAGTAATGTTCAGTAGTGGACCACAAGATCGAAGTAAATGGTGGACTAAGTACGTATTCCGAAGTCCAAAACAAGTAATAGCAGACTATGTACGTATTCCATAGTCCAAAATAGGTAAGGTAGACAAGAGAAACACATTCATCATGTCCAACACTTTGTATTATTGCACTAAGCTCATGACACCGAAGCCTTAACTAGATTTTTGCCCCAATCGTAATATAGGATGCTTGCCAACACCCGGACACCTCTCAATGTTAAATGCACCTTGATCAAACTAGTGACCCAAGGAAAGGTGGGGATTGTCAGTCCCGATAGATCTATCCACAACACTCGCGCTCACTACAATAGCAATTGACGGTTCATGATATAGTAGGGACTTAATTGGCAATAGTGGTAACTTAGGCAATAATATTCAGGCAGTAATCTGGATAGCATACAGTTTAAAACACTTTGAAAACACTTAGAAAAACACTTGTGTCCAATAGTAAAATAAGCAATGTAATTCACCCCTTAGAGTTTGTAAAACAATTAAGTAGTAAAAAGGGGGCTATGAACTCACAAAGTATTGAAAGGTAATTGTACTGTAGTAAAATATACAAGTTTGTAAACGAGCATGTATTCCCCTCGCGGGTTTATAAAACATTGAAAAGATTGAAATGCGAGACTATGAACTCACCTTAGGAGTGAAGTGATGAAATAATCAGGTAAATGGCAGAAAATGTATCACGGAAATATCCGAAAGCAACCTAAGTAAATATGGGTCGTATACCGAGTAATTTTAATTAATAACGTTAAATAATCCTATAGTTGTTACATCGTACTATCGTTCGGGCTATCATAATCAAGAAGGTCATGACATGATGTACGAGGATTAGGACACTTTAATTCGTAAATCAACAACTCTGCGAAACGCTATTCCGAAGAGGCCTCATTATTGAAACTCCCTAGTATTATAGCACTTTTGGATAACCACGTAATTATTCCTCTATAGCAAATCACCCGACTAGTCATTTAGTAAAATAATATTTATAAAGTGGAAACTTTAAAATATCCTTTTCCGTAAATAATGACCTGAATTTGGTCGTTTTGAAAATTCCGTTGCTCTCGCGTTTCTTACGCCCACGTCTTCGTAGGTAGTAGACGACTATCGATCAAAATATAACATTTTTCAAGTTTTTGATATTCTGCATGAAGTGAGTGTTTTTTACTGTTCACGACAGCTATTTTACTCGTTTTTAGTTTAATTAACGTAAAACCCGTTTTAGCCGTATCTTATTCGTTATAGCTGCTCTCTCCGTTTTTTAGTGATTCTTTTCGAACATGAACGTTTCTCGGTAATTAAAAGTTTTATCATATTATTGAGTTTATAAAGTTATTAAGTTTTCTGAAATGAATAGTACTTTTTTATAAAGTATTCACTATCGTAAACTTTTAAATGGCGATCCTCTTCGTTATTAATGCGGTTTTTTCGAGTTCTTAAATGAACCGTCGATCCATTTGACATGTAGTTATTTTATAAAATCATAAAACATATATGTAAATTTTGAATAACAAAACAGCACCCTAAGATATTATTTTCTAAAATGTTTTAAAACTTGTTTTTATGCATTAATTAATTTAGTAAATTACTTTAAAAACCCTAATAACTATATGTACATATTGATACTTATATAAATGTCCCATTAATCCATAGATTTTTCCATTTAGTCCCCATGATTAACATTTAACAATTTACTTTCTATTATTTTCACATGTGAAGATTAAGTAACCTTATAAAACCCTAATTTAACCTAAACATGTTTATACTTAATCCATAGGTTAACATACTTTTACATTTATTTTTCCATGATATATATGACCATATGACATAAGAATAAGTGCAAAAATGCAAAACATAAATTAAAACACCCCTCATTTTTACATATAAAAAGTCCTTAGTGGTGATTATGAGCCATAATTAACATATAAAACATAAAATCATGATAATAAAAAGTATAAAGGAATTAGGAAGACCTTAGGGATGATGTATGAGATGAGAAATAAATGCTAAACCCGTGTTTAGACTCAAAACCAAAGCTTACAAGCTTATAAACCCTAGATTAGGTTTGAAACCCTAATCTTCCCTTTTCTTCCTTAAACCTTGCAAATGATGAACCGATGCTTGAAAACACTTTAGTATGCCTTAGGATTGATGTGTAAAGGGTTGTATAGATTGTAGGAAAATTTCGTATGGATAGCTTATATGAGCTTATTTGGCCGTGGCTTATATAGAGAGAAAGGAGAGAAAGAGTATGTGTTAAGTGTTTAAGAAAGGAAGAGTATATGCATGCTATATATAGTCAAAATATCTAACTAACCTAACCATGGTTACTTTCTAACCCTTGCTCAAGGTTAAGTGGTTTCTTATAATATCTAGATATTTATAATATCAGATATTTAGCAATAGATACGTTTTGTCATAACCTCAAAATTTCGGCATATAAACTTATATGTGATGTTATATTTATTATTTTGGGTATTGGGTATAATCGTGGGTATTTGTTTAGGCGTAGTTAGGTTTTGGAACTTCCGGGAATGCCTAAACGCATTTTATCGTGAAACGTAAGCTTTTTACGTAGCCAATAAAAATAAGATGAACAAAGTCATTAATTATCCTCATAATAATCATATAACACTTGCTTGATGTAAACATTTAATTGTTAAATGCCCGTTTACATTGTATGATCATTTTCAGTCTACGCGATTTAGCTTAACGATTAAAATTAAAAGCGAACGCGTACGAGAAAAAAATAAATAGTGAAATTAAATAGTATTGTAAATGACCTGAAAATACGGAATGTTACAGTTAATACTGCTTGTGCCAAACACCCCTTAATAAGTTTGAAAATAATATTAAAGCTTAAAACAGTTTTATATAAGTTGTAAAAAGCTAAAATAGATTAAGATCTTATGATATTTAGTCCAAATAAGCAAAGTTTAACCACAAATAAGCACTTATCAATAAGCATATTTTTGGATTTTATGACAGAGTTTACGAAAAACATGAACAAATGAGATCTAGACTATGCAAGCATAAATAAGCAATAAGCAACATATATAAGCAGTATTTAGTAATAATAAGCTGAATAGTAAATAAGCTAAAACTAAAAATGAGAACTTATAAAGTCCTTTGCTAAAACAAGGACATGGATGCTCTTTTAGAGCTTATCTACAAGCTCTAGTATGTTTAAAAACGGGTTAATGGCATATAATAGCAAAGTACTTTCCCATTTGAGCCATTATCAGATATGAACTCAAAAAAGTATCACAATACCCATCCAACTTTATATGTTTTGTGCCAATATCAGCAACTTGACCATTTTTACTTACAAAATTCACGTCATGTGACACATGTACATGTCATGTCCCTTTTTTAGAGCGTTAGATTCCATGTCAGCCTCTAATACACACCGTTAGGTTGTCTTCCCTAATTGAAACACATATAACCCTAACACTAACACATACAACCTAAAGGTGTGTATTAGGGGCTGACATGGAACCTAACGCTCTAAAAAAGGAACATGACATGTACATGTGCCACATGACATGAATTTTGTAAGTAAAAATGGTCAAGTTGTTGATATCGGTTGGGTATTGTGATACTTTTTTGAGTTTATATCTGATAATGGCTCAAATAGGAAAGTACGTTGCTATTATATGCCATTAACCCTTTAAAAACAAACTAGTGACGTCTTATAAGCCCTTCCAAATCCGGCTTATCTTCCACAAATAAGCTGAGGTATTTTAGGGGTAGATTTTGAGTATAAAAATTATTCATTAATCTATTAGTAAGCTTAACTGAATCAGTGCAAGTTTTACAGAAAACAAAAGCTATTTGAAGCTTTAAGTAAGATCATAAGCCATTTTTATATATATAAGCATAAACAGTAAAACAAAGATATAAGACAGAATTTATAAAAAAACTTTACTTTTATTAAAACTAAAACGATTACAAGATTGCTTGAAAGAAAATACAATAATAAAGACAATAAGCTAAAAGTTACACTAATAAGCTAAAAAAAACTAGATGTCCTAATGTGTGAAACTAGTTCTTTATTTATAGTCGTCTTGAGAAGCATCTAGGCCTTTGAGGCGTGTTTCTTCTGTAAGAGGATTTGAGAGTGCTCTCTAAGCCATCAATCTCAGCCGTTGAATCCTCATTTGTGCTTCTTTGCTCTTCATCACAACCCTTGATTTATCTTGACCAATCAGTCATCATAGGATTGCCAAGGTGGTTTGTCAGCTTCTGAGAGATGGGTTAAGTGGGGTTTTGTCGGGTTGCAGGAAAAAGTAAAGAGGGGGGTGAATAGTAATAGGGGATTGGCGGACGTTTAGTTTTTTTTATTATTAATTGAGTGGGTGTGTTTGTTTTGGGATAACGGGTGTTAAGGGAAAAGTGGGGAAATAAGACTAACGATGTAAACCCATAAGGACTGACGATGAAACAGTTTAGGACTGGTGGTGTAAGGGATTTAACAGGTTTATTGGATAAGGGTTAACGGGCTGGAGGGTTAAACAAAGGCACGGGCCTTTGTTTTGGGCCGTTTGTAATGGTTTTGGATTTGGGCTTTTGATTTAATAGAAAAGCTTAATGGGCTGACTCGGCCCATTAACTTGGGTACGGGTTGGCCCTTTTAGGATGAACACGTCTTCGGCTTTGACTCTCTTGCTCTTTCCATTCCCGTGCTCAGTTTTGTCGGTTTTGACTTCGTTTTTGTCCTTTAGTGAATATCCGTTACCTGCACAACATAAATCACAAAACACACAAATACAATGCATTTTTGATATATTTTGGTCATTTTAGGCTCGTTTTATTAGGTAAAAGGTATGTGTATTTAAGCACATACCACTTCCTCTCAACAATACTATTTTGCTGAGGGGAATATGGACAAGAAGTCTGATGAAGTATGCCTTTTTCTTTACAAAACCATTCCATATTTTGATTAATAAATTCAGTATCATTATCACTTCTAATTTTTTTTACAGTTTTATCAAACTGATTTTTAACCAAATTAAAAAAGGTGACAATATGATAGATTACTTTATTTTTCCCCCTCAATAGAAAAACCCAAATAGCTCTAGTAAAATCATCCACAACAGTTAGAAAATACTTATAACCTTCCTTACTTTGAACCTTATTAGGACCCCATATATCTAAATGAACAAGTTGTCCAAGAAACTTATATTTATGTTCACTTAAAGGAAATGGATCTTTAGTTTGTTAAGCCTTATGGCAGACATCACAAACATTGTTAATTTTATCTTTTTCAAAAACTAGTTTAGGTTTTAAAATGTTCAGAACTTGGTCAGTTGGATGACCAAGCCTGTTATGCCAAATACATTTTGATAAGCAACATACTTCAATATTATTATTATCAATTCTTTTACCTGTATTGAAAAAATACTTCCCATTATTCTCACTACTAGTCCTCACTTTGGTCCTTTGAACAAAATCTTGGATAACACAAGTGTCTTCATCAAACAT
Organism: Tanacetum coccineum; assembly: GCA_026074375.1. Lineage (NCBI taxonomy): Eukaryota > Viridiplantae > Streptophyta > Magnoliopsida > Asterales > Asteraceae > Tanacetum > Tanacetum coccineum. The sequence goes on along the minus strand of BQNB010002413.1, from coordinate 105,326 downwards.
TACTCTATACTTATTATCTTTACTTAGTTTGTGCACAAATAGAAGAATAACTTCATACCCTGGCACAACTAACACATCATGAATAACAATTTGGTCAGTTAGCCTAAGACTACCCACATGGAAGACCACAGCCTTAATACCATTTGGATGACCAACTGTCATATTAAGCTTAGAAACTTCAACCACATTAAACATGTTCAAATTAGTGTAAGTCATATGTTGACTAGCTCCAGAATCAATAATCCATCCAATATAAAGTTTATATAATTTTATATTTGAATTATGATTAAGTAACCTTGAAGAACAAAAGCTAATCATATAATTTATACCTGCTATGTTTGCAGGCATACTGCTGGAACCTGACTTGTCACTAATTAAGGCCATCAACTTCTTAAATTGATCATCAGTGAAAGAGTTACTAGTTAACTGGTCCTTATTTCCTGAAACAACATTACTACTAGAGGTACCCTTATTAAAACCATTGTTATTGTTTTAATAGAAATTGGGAGGATATCCAACTAATTCAAAACATCTATCAGCAGTATGACCATTCATATTCAATAAGTATAGACCAAGTTAAGCCTGTTTAATCTTCTTGGTTGATTATTATTATTATTATTATTATTATTATTATTATTATTATTATTATTCCAGTTGTTGTTTCTTGTATTAGATCTAGCCACAAAAGCATAATTACTAGTTTTGGGAACACTAGAATTCTGTGAACTCCTATGGGATTCATCCCTAGACAAAGTATCAAAGGCTCCTCTGATATCAAGAATTGGATCAGTTATGAAAATTATACGTCTTATAGGAGCATAAATCTCATCAAGCCCCGTAAGGAACCACATCACTTAAGGAGTTGATTATGTTCTTTTAATTTGTCTGAGTTTTCACAAACACAATCAGATAGATTGACAACAAAGTCATACTGCCTCCAGAGAGCATTGAACTTATGATAATACTAAGACAAAGAAGACCCAGACCGAGACAAAGAATGAATTTTATAATGCATATTAAAAATGACAAAAGCATTTGTTAACTATAAGTTTCTTCCAATTCATCCTAAACATTTTTAGCATTTTTAGAAAACACTTGACCCAAGAACACATCTTGAGACACACAACCAAGAATCTAATTAAGAACCATAGAATTACATCTATCCCATTGTTCTTGCATAAAACCTTCTTCCAAAGTCCTAACCAATTTACCATTTATAAAACCAAGTTTATTTTGAGTATGAATAGCAATTGTCATAGCAGCCTTTAAAACTTTATAATTTTCAGTACCTTCCAGTTTAAAATTAATCAAAGGTACTCAACTAGTATCATTACTATGAAAGAATAATGGATCATATTGATCAATCTTATGCTCCTAAGAACCAGAGGATTGCCCCTTATTCTTAGGAGGCTTATCACCATCAACCATAATGAAAACAAATAATATCAAACAGGCACAACAACCAGATAAAACACACAACTACCAGAAGGTAGTATAAGCTCAGCAAAAAAAGATACAAGATATACACCTACTATCAGGCTATTGAACCCGGATTCCTTGCTTATGAAGAAGTAGGTCAAGGCTCACCTTAATAGTACCAAAAAATTGATGTATATCAGTAATATCAACAAAACTGAGTTTATAAAACCTTCAATCACAAACAAATCACCAATCACAAGTAATAACTACAATACTAAGAGAGGGAGCGAGAGGTGTTATGGAGCACACAACCAGCACTCCAAGATTGAGACAAGATGTCTCAAGAACCAACCAATCACGCAGCGGAACAATTATACCTAAAAAAACAAAAAATACCGATTAGATGAGGAAACAAGACAAAGATTTAAACAAGAATTGCAAACAATCAATAATTGCAAGAATCAACCCAAGAACCCCTGAACTAGGGTTTGATACAGAAAACCCTAGATATGACGATTTAACCACCAATTAGACCAATCAACACAATGTTGATTACCAAGAATCACCCAGAATCAAAAACCCCCAAATTTTTAGAAACCTTAAAAATTTGGTCACGCTTAAATTCACAATCTAACCACCAAGATCAACAATTCAACCACCAATTAACCGATTAACAACTCAATCTACCCACAACTGAACTCAAAACTCAAAAACCCTAAAAAATTTGAAACCCTAATTTTTTGAAAACCAAACGATCTTTGTATCACAACCAACCTGGCTCTGATACCATGAATAAATTTATACAAAGGTCAAGAACAAACATTGTAATGAATTCAACCAACCTTCCCTTTTATTTTTATCACAACATCAGTCTAACACTTCAACCGTGTTAACTAGTTTTGAGTTCAGACAATTACAAAGAATAAAACTAACTAAGATCTTCAAAACCCAACAAGAAGAGATAAGAAGATTTACAAAGAAAAACTAGAGAAACCTTAAAACAATTTTATGAAAAAGATAATAAATAATGAGCTGCTACTATTCTTTATATAGGCTCAGAAGTTCCAGTTTAGCCTCTCCACATAATATCTTCCAGCTCATTTTACTTTCCAATAAGCTCAATTATAACCCTGCAGTTATAAACAGATTGCAAACCAACTACAAAAATTATAATAAAACTTACCTTTATTACCCTTTATATTTTAACTTACTTTCATCATAAGTTATTAGTACGTGATTTGGATTAACATTCTCAATAGGTATTTGGATAAGGCCGTATCTCCTCCGGATGAGTGAGATATCGCCGTTTTAGTAAAACTTGTCAGATTTTGCATGTTGTTGGGAAAATAGGCATAACTCTATATTTTTATATTAACTTTTTAAAAAGAAAATCTGCTACCTATAGAGGACACTTAAGGCTATCACCTCTTGCTGACCTCGCATCAATAGCCTATATAAAATTTAAATTATGGCCGTTTTCTTGAAGAGGTAAAATCTAGAAAATAAGATGCACTTGTACTAAAGGGTAAAATGGTAATTTCACCTTGGTTCTGAAATATTTTGGGCAGTGGGGCCCACATATCTAGAAATAGACTCAATGAGCTTTCTGTACGTGAAAACCTTATATTTTTATCAATTACGGATCTTGATTCATGCGTTTGCCAAGTTAGAAGATTTCAGAATTGTTGTAAATAAATAGTTGTTAGACGTAAAACTAATGTGGATAACTTGTGTAATATAAGCGGGTAAGAAGTAAAATAAAAGCATGTTGGGAATAATTGAAAGCGACTAAGTGTTGTTTCTGCTGGTAGAGATTTTCGTTTCTGCTGATGGCATTAAGTCGTTCCTGCTGGCAGTTCAAGTAGCGTTCCTGCTGATTATGTTTCTGCTGGTCATGTTCTCGTTTCTGCTGACAGAGATAGAATCTGCTGAGCTTTATTATAGACGTGATTAATGTAATTAAGGAATTATAGAATCATCTCATTAATATAGGAATGAGATAAATTAGGAAGAGATTGATGTATATCTCTTACGTGATTTTAGTTTTCTTGTTGACCAATTTAGGGTTTCTTCTCTATAAAAGAAACCTTTAGCATTAGGGTTTGGCACCGATTACAAAAGCACAAAAACAATTTATTATCAATAGAAAGATCCATAGAGGATCATTGTTTATATTTGTTCTTCTTTATATTACGTTGTTTAGTTTCCGCCTAAACAAGTATTAGAGTCTCTCACGTATATACTTGTGATTACATAAGTATTATACAACCACATAGGCTAGAAGATCTATCTAGTTCAAGATCCTAACATACTATTTTTACGTTTTACGAAAAACGACTACAAATCGTACCTTTTTAAATATCGAACTTTGAAAATACCCGCATTTGCAACCTGAAATGTAAGCTTTTCATTTAAGGAGAACTGTTGCTTTTGAAAAGTAACAATTTGACTTTCTAGTTTCTTAACAGCTTGACTATAGGCAAGTATTTTTGCTTCTTGTTCACCTAACTGATTGTGTTTGTGTTTCATCACTACAGTGCCTTTAAGTTTTATTAAGAATCATGCAAGTTTAGGAACACAAAGATACATCAGAGCTTGAGTGATTGCCATAGATGCATGATTTGTCTCTTCTTCTGCAGTATGATCTCCCCAATTCACAACACCATCATCCATAGTCAGCAAACCGATCTGATTCTGCTCTTGCTTCCTAGTTTCTTAATCTTGATAAACCGAGTCTGTCTTCTTCTTGCCATCATTGGTCCCCTTTGATGTGCATTCTCTAGCAAAGTGACCAGTGTTGTGACACTTGTAACATTCAAGCTTCTTTTTATCAAAACCAACAGGTGCCTTTCCATCAATTCGAACTCTCCTTCCAGTCTTCTTGTAAAATTTCTTCATTCGAATAGCAATCATTGCTATCTGCCAGTTTATGTCCATCTCTTTAATGTCCACATAATCATTTGTTCTAAGTCCTTCCATGAAGCAGAGTCCCAATCTTTCTGATGGCTTTGAAAATGAGTGAGTAAATGACTTCATCAGCAAAACCAGCAGGAGCTTCTCTTTCTGGAATATTGGAAGAAGAAGTAGAAGGATTGCAAGTACTGAAGGTACCAGTAAGACCAGACTTAACCTTGTTAGTGCTGCTCCTGCTTTGTGAAACAAAAGCAACATTTTGAGCACTGGTAGATGTCTTTGATGCACCTTTGATTTCTTGTTCAAAAACCCTAAGATTATTGTACAAGTCATCAATGGATAGAGTGTCAATTTCTGGTTTGGTTCTCATTGTCATTGCCAGATTTGACCAAGCTGAAGGCAAAGCCCTGAGAAACTTTGTGATTGGCCTCCTTATTTGAAACTTCAGCACCAGAAGCTTCCAACTTGAGAGAAGCTGTTGGAATCTATCGGATCCTTTTCCAACGCCAGTCTGAACTAGATATAAAAATGCTTCAAACTGTTAGTTTTTAGAACACTTTTCTCTAGCTTTTTTCTTTCTCCTTTTCTGCATCTTTCTTTGAATTTGCATTACCGACCCAAACCTAGTCCTGATGGAGCTTCCCAAATCTCTTTATATCACCATTCCAGAAATCTTCTCAGATATTCCTTGGGAATGGCCATAAGTAAGATGGTTCTTGCCTTCCTCTCCTTTTCAACAGCATAAATTTCTGCAGCAGATACTGGTGGAAGGGGGCGGAGCTACTCTAATGACACCATCTTTTCTAGTTGAAATTCTCTTCTTAGAATTTCCATTTTGAATTACCTTCCAAACATCATTATTGATATATTCAAGGTAATGCTCCATCTCCATGGCCCATATATCTTAACATCCTCCTCTTTAAATTTGGGAGTTTGTATTTGAGATAGTGCTTGCAGTAGAGAGAGTTGTTGTTGTTTTGGTTTATTAGTTTTGCATCATCTTGGCCTGATTGCATCTTTCAAGGTTTGATACATCCTCATCACTAAGGTGTTTGGGAAGAAATCATCACGCAGGTGTAAATTTTTCTGATCTTGAAAGTGGTTTTTGTTTTATTCTATGTGATTTTCTTCTTAATCAAAGTCCCTCTAGTGGCTCTGATACCACTTGTAGGTCCAAAGTCTTAGATCTGTTGAGCCTTTGTATGACAATAACTAACTTGAATAAATCCAAGTTAACTATGTGAGAGACAATGACTATGAATACTTATGCTAATGCGGAATCTTAACACAAATACTAAGAAGAACAATTGTAAAACTAACTTTCGTATTTGCTATTGATTATCTATTAGGTTTGGAAACCTAAAACCACTCGCCGTAGGGATCCTTTATACACAGGACACCCTAGATATGGCTTTTACCAAACGTGTGAAAGGATAATACTTATCCTTTCCTAATATATCTCTAAGATAACTATTATGTTACATAAACAGACTTAACTAAACACGACCAGTACTAACTATAGTACTACCAGACTTAACTTACTAACTTTAAGACTGCCAGACTTAACTTAGTACTTGGAAGAACTAACTAATACTACCAGACTTAACTATTATACTACCAGTATTAAGTCTTTTACAATATATTTCCCAACATTGGAGATGCTCAGCTTACTGGTCCTGCAATAATTCATGAAACCACCAAGAAGATCGTCCAAATCAAAAGCAGAATTCAAGCCGCTCGTGGCCGACAAAAGAGCTATGCAAACATTAGACGTAAACCAATGGTATTTCAAGTTGGTGACAAGGTCATGTTAAAAGTTTCACCTTGGAAAGGAGTTGTGCATTTTGGCAAACGGGGGAAGTTAAACCCTATGTATGTCAGTCATTTCAAGGTGATCGAGAGAGTCGGAACGGTTGCCTATAAACTCGAGCTACCACAACAATTAAGCCGAGTTCATAACATGTTTCACGTGTCAAATATGAAGAAGTGTCTGTCCGATGAATCACTTGTGATTCCGTTGGAAGAACTACGTGTTGATGACAAGCTCCACTTTGTGGAAGAGCCGGTAGAAGTAGTGGACCGTGAAATCAAACAATTGAAGAGAAGTCGCATTCCAATCATTAAGGTTAGATGGAACTCTAAACGAGGTCCTGAGTTTACCTGGGAACGTGAGGACCAATTCAAGCAAAAGTATCCACATCTCTTCACCAAGACCGCACCGTCGTCAAGTACCACGTCTTAAGCCTTGAGGACAAGGCTCATTTAACCGGGGGAGACTATAACACCCCGTGATTTCAGGTCATGTTACGACTCCGAGTTTTCATTATTTAACTATTTTCTTTTATTATCTTAGCTTGTTTCGCGTAGCTATGTATTTAAACCGCGTTGGTTAAATCGCGTATGCACCAAAATTCAACGTTTGCTAGAAATGTCAACTACACTCATTAAGACTTTACACGAATCCTTCATACTCGTTATTTAATTTGTTTTCGCGACAAGAAAAGTTATATAATCACGTTCATTTTAATCCAAGTAAAAACTCTTTAAAATAATCTACACCAAAAACCTTAACTTCTATACTTTAGAGAATTAAATAAAAACTAGATAAAACTTATGTAATCCTAAAAATCTAGCACCATTCGGCTGAGTATAGAAAAACAAATAACCTATCCTAAAATAAACCCTTTTGTCTAACATATAGAAGCCCAAAAACCTCTTCTCTTAAACCCACGCATACTCGTGACTTGTAGGCTGCTACCCTCCTTGGATTTGCTTCCAAGCATCCAACAGTAAACCCATTTTCAATCCTGTGCAAGATACCTTCCCTAATTTGCAATTACATGTTCATGTGAGTGCCTCCTTTGACTAGTAAACCTTCCTCAATATTGTGTATAAATAAGATGGCTGTCATTCTTGTTTGCACCAAAGTAAACCCACGTCCAACTCTGCTAAGTTTTCACTCCTCGCACAGCCTTGTTGCTCCATCAAACACAGCAAACACACTCCCTTTTAGTACCCAACACACAGGAAATCATAAACCCTAAAAACCCTAATCTTAGTTCGGCACTCATACGACACAAGAAAACCTTACGACATCACCCATCACAACAAACCCTAAATCCCTAGAAACCCTAACTAGTTTTCTTTGTCTTCATTATTCCTGTTGGTCGAGCAGATCAAGGCAGCAAACCAAGCATACGGGTTCAAGGGAGTACAAGTAGTCGCGGTTAATATTGGTTTGGGTGTCGAGTTGTATTCGTGAGGGGTAAAGGGTTAGTCATTCGTTGAGTCAAGCCTCCTACACGTTCGTCCTTGAGCCTTGTGAGCTATCCTTCTTTGTTAATCATCTTTTATATATACAATTCACATGTCATAGTGGTGTGCTTGAAATTCTTTAAACGAAACAGTTTTGGTTACCTTCTGATATACCACTCGAATAGCAATGAAAACCTTTATAAAACTTGTTAAGTGACTAATAAGATATGAGCCATGTTTATGCTAGAGTATTAAGTGTAGAACTTAACCCATTAGTAGCTTAGACGCGTTGGTTAAGTGAAAAGAAAACGTATGTGTATTGATAGTTTAAAACACGCAGCCTACCATGTAACTTTAAGTACATTGCTCGGCCACTAGAAATTGTGAATAAAACCGAAACTTAATTACTCTCGTATATAGGACATGTGATAGTGACTTTGCCCCTGGAATCACTAACTTTTGTTAAGAGACGAAGAAGTTAGAAGGTCTTAAAGATTAGTGTAAAAACCGTCCTATTTCGCACTGTTTTGTAAAACAACCAGCGAACACTTTTCTTAGAATTATTGTGACGTTTTTACTAAATTAAATGACGAGCCAAGTAATGTTACATGAACCTTGAAGGGCCATCTTTAACTAGGAACAAAAACCACTCCTTGTCATTTAATAACCAGCCCACGATTTGCACTTAAAAAGGGATACTCGTCACTAGTGTCGACAATACGTCAAACACCTTGTGTGCACTCAGCCAGTTTTGCCCAGCGCACACCCCTACCTTTTGACCCACTTTTGACCCTTTTAACGACCCCAACTCACTAAACTAGTAAAAGGTGAACGTAGACCAACCAACCTAGTTTATAAATGTGTCTTTGTTTCGCCTTAAGGTTAAGTAATGAAGCCGTAAACTAAGACCGAAAACCTGCCCTCGCAACCAACACACGCTGA
>BQNB010002413.1:0-93101 GCA_026074375.1 Tanacetum coccineum | reverse complement strand
TATCTTGTGTTATTGATCTGAGAAGTAACACGCCCCGGACCCATATTCCGCTGCGACCCAATTTGGGGGTGTTACAGCAATGAAATTAAAAACGTAATGAGCAGTTTTTTCCAAATGCAAAGTCCCTCGGGTTCGGGATCACTTCCTAGTAATACCATTGCTAACTCGAGAGGTGATGTGAAAGCTATTACCACCCGTAGTGGTGTTGCTTATGATGGACCTTCGATTCACCTACTCCTTCTCCTCTCCCGATGGAAGTGGAACGTGAAACCGAGGCGACAAAGGACAAGGTGCAAAATACAAGTTTAGGAAGTACCGCACACGCCCAACCTACGGTTGTCCAAGACCCGATTCCGGAACCCGAAGTTGCTCCGAAGACTAATCCTAAATAGTCAATACTTTATCCTTTGAGACTTAACGACCAAAAGCTCCGTGAAAAAGCTAATAATCAAATGTTGAAGTTTCTTCAAATCTTTCAAAGATTACACTTCGATATTAGCTTCGCGGATGCTCTTCTTTATATGCCGAAGTTTGCTTCTACGTTTAAGAGTCTTCTAAGTAATAAGGAAAAGTTGTTCGAATTAGAAAATACTCTGTTAAATGAAAATTGCTTGGCGGTATGTCCTAAAAAAGTTGCCTGAAAAACTTGGAGACCCTGGTAAATTTCTCATCCCGTGTGATTTTCCGGGTAGTTGGACGTGCTTAGCCTTGGCCGATCTTAGTGCTAGCATTAATCTAATGCCTTTTCCGTGTGGAAGAAGCTTTCGCTCCCGGAACTCACTTCGACCCGCATGACACTCGAACTCGCAGACCGATCGGTCGCTCATCCGAAAGGTGTCGCCGAAGATGTTTTTGTGAAAGTAGGAAAGTTTTATTTTCTGGTGAATTTCGTTGTAGTTGATTACGATGTCGATCCTCGGGTTCCCATCATCCTCGGGAGACCTTTCTTGAGGACAGCACGAGATTTAATCGATGTATATGGTGAAGAATTAACTCTTCGAGTCGATGATGAAGCCATTACATTTAAAGTCGAGCACACTTCGAGATACTTCCGTAATTACAAAACGGTTAATCAAGTCAATGTCATAGACGTTGCTTGTAATGAGTATACTCAAGAAGTGCTCAGATTTTCGGATAGTTCGACAAGTGGCAATCCCACTCCTTCAGATCCTATCATCGCTTCTTCTTCTCCCTCGTTGACTCCTTTTGAAGGAGGAGATTTCATTTTGGAAGAAATAGAGACTTATCTATGTACCTTGGAAGAACTTTCTAATTTGGATAATGATTACTACGACACGGAGAGAGATATTCTTTACCTTGAGAAATTGTTGAATGAAGATCCTTCTCTGAATCTCCCTCCGATGAAGAATGACGACCTTAAGCAAGTTGATGTTACTATAACGAAGCCTTTCAAATCGAGAACCACGGAAACTCGAGCTTAAGGGATTTTCCTTCTCATTTAGAATATGCATTTTTAGAAGGAACCGATAAATTACCCGTCATAATTTCTAAAGAATTAAAAGATGAAGAAAATTCCGCCCTTTTAAAGGTTCTTAAGTCAGACAAACGGGCCATCGCATGGAAAATTTCCAACATTAAAGGTATAGTTCAATTGTGTTTGTTATCACGGGTTCTTAATGGAAGACGATTTTAATAAACCGTCAATGTCATTCTTCTTAGTAGGCAAGGGGAGGGGGTAACTCCTGTTTTTTTCATGATGGGTTTCTTCTTTGAGGTTGAGGTGAATTTTAGACGGGTTGATGGATTCGTTGTGTCCATAATCTCCACGATTGACCGGGGGTGTGGTGTAATCGTTCTTAACTGTGTGACATAAGATGGTGGTGGCTGCCATGAGCCATGTGGTGCGTACTTTCGTAGTTTTGTTGTTTTTGTTATCAAACTGTGAATTTGTTTCAGAGATGGATCGCTTATTCAGGACTGCCCGTTATGTTTTTTGTTTACCGAAAATTGAGTTTTGATGCACTCGCGTTTATAGACAAATTTCCCCGTTACATTCATGAGTAACTACCTTATGCGTGATTAGTTTTGCTGGGGATTAGATGTTTTTTGATGGCTTCTAGATGGATATTTTCAGGGGTATATCTTTAAATTCCTATTGACCCGCAAAGGTCCAAAGTGGTTGTACTACGAGATAGGGAAGAGGTGGGTGGTAGGGGTCCGTAAGTATGTATGAGAGGGTGGTTGAGGTTTGGAGCGAAATCGGCTTCAACGGGGGGATTTTGGGGAACTGGACGGGATTGTGGGATCGATTATAGACTCGAGGAAAACAATGGAGAGTCTTCATGGGCTGATTTATCGGTCTTCAGGGATTTCGTTTCTTTCATGGACGGCCCTTTTTAGTCAATTTTTGAGTGATTTAGAGATGGGGATCCTAGAGATTGATTGGTTGACTTAATTAGGTGGGAGTATTTGGGGTTTTTTAGTATGTGTTGATGTATAATGCTTATTTATGTGTGTAATGTTTTTATGGGGATGGTGATGGTGGGGTTTAAAGTGAGTAGGCCAGGGGATCCAATTCGGAATGTTAGTTGGGATTTGTTCGGGTGTGTTAGATAGGCGGAGTATTATGGTTTGGTCTGTTGGTGTGAGTTTTCGAAATGGAGTTGAAGCATCATCGTAGAGGAGGCATTGTGTAATAGGGAGTTGGGGCGGTATGGGCTCGCAGTGGGGAGTTGAGGAGTGTGGTGAAGTTGTTAGTGGGGGAGTTTTTATTCTAGCCAGTGAATTTGTTCAACTGATGATGGTTATTATTATTCATCTGTAGTTTTTTAGTCTGTTGTGGTGGGTTGATTGTTTAGTTTTTGTAGTAGATGTTATCGATATAATCAAATCTTTATAAGCATCAAACTGCTATAACCATATTTTTTAGTTGCCACCTGATTGGGTATACTTCCTCATTTCGTTTTTATGTTGCGACAGCTAGTGTTTTATGCGGTTTGGTGAACAATAGGATTGGGGGCAATATGAATTGAAACTTTCTTTTTCTAGCCTTCTTTATATTGGCTAGATCTGATGTTTATGTACTTGTTCTGGTTAACTAAAGCTTGGAGCAAGCTATGTTATCGTCTAGGTACTTTTTTTTAGTTGGAGTTGACGTGTTGTATGTTTTGTGATTGTTTCGGCACTTTCTTAAGTATCGATTGTATCATAGATACATTTGTGTTTACCTTACTACAAATACGATGGGCGACTTCTTAGTTTATTATTGCAGAAGCTAGATTGCAAGTTACCTTGAGTTACTAGGGTGGGGATATCTACGTATTGGTAGTTTTGTTGTAATGGAGTAAGTGATTTAACCCCCCCCCAAAAGGAGCGGTAGAATCTCTGGGACCGCCATTTATCTAGATTAGAAAATCCTCATGAAGGCGATCTTGAGAAAAAGGAAATTACCTAAACATTTCCTCTCGAGACCCTCGAAATGATATCTTTTCATGGTGATTCTAGTATCCCATGGTTTGCCGACATTGCAAATTACCATGCGAGAAACTATAATTTTATTATGAAAGGATGTCGTCCCTAAAAGAAAAAATCTTTAAGGATGTTAAGCATTATTTTTGGGACGACCCCTACTTGTTTAAGATTTGTGCGGATCAAGTGATTAGACAATGTGTTCACGAACAGGAAGCCGTTGATATCCTTACGGCTTGCCATAATGGACCCACTGGGGGACATCATAGTACGAACTACACCGCTAAGAAAGTCTTCGATTCCGGTTTCTATTGGCCGACAATTTACCGCGATGCCCATAACATGGTAAAGTATTGTGACTCATGTCAACGCCAAGGCAAAATCTCGCAAAAAAACAAAATGCCTCAAAATTCAATTCAAGTATGCGAGATCTTTGACGTGTGGGGCATCGATTTTATGGGACCATTCCCGTCTTCTCGAGGGAACAAGTACATTCTCGTGGCCGTTGACTATCTTGTCTAAATGGGTTGAAGCAAAAGCGCTCCCCACTAATGATGCCTGAGTCGTTGTTAAATTCTTGAAATCTCTTTTTGCCCGATTTGGAACTCCTCGTGCTATAATTAGTGATCGCGGTACTCATTTTTGCAATGACCAATTCGCGAAGGTCATGCTTAAGTATGGAGTTACCCACCGTCTTTCTACCGTGTATCCTCCCCAAATGAGTGGACAAGTGAAGGTTTTCAAAATCGCTGGTTTAAACGTATTTTATGAAAGGCGTAGGAGGAGAAAATTGAGCATCATGGTCCGATAAGTTAGATGATGCTTTATGGGCCTTCTGTACCGCATTCAAGACACCTATAGGGTGCACTCCTTATAAGCTCGCGTACGGAAAGGCTTGCCATCTTCCTATCAAACTTGAACACAAGGCCTATTGGGCCTTAAAGAATTGTAATTTTGACCTAAAGACCGCGGGTGATCACTGGAAAGTTCAAATGAATGAATTAAATGAACTCCATGATCAAGCTTACGAGAACTCTTTTATCTACAAAGAGAAAGCGAAGAAGATTCATGACGCCAAGATTAAGAACCGCATCTTCAACGTTGGTGATCGAGTTCTTCTCTTCAATTCTTGATTAAATATTTTCTCAGAAAAGCTCAAAACCCGTTGGATAGGGCCATTCACCATTGCTCAAGTTTTCCCTTATGGAACCATCGAGTTATCTCAAATCGACGGACCAAATTTCAAGGTGAACGGTCATAGACTCAAACATTATTTTGGAGGGAACATACCACCGATGGTTATCCCGGATCTCCAAACTTTCCACATGAACAAATAAATTCGGGATCCAGTCAGGCTCGTGACTCGGTTAACAAAAACAAGCGCTTCGTGGGTGGCAACCCATACTTATCCCTAGTAGTAATATACTAGTATCATATTTATCAATAAGTGTGATGTGAGGAGACTCGCCTCTTCCTTTTTCGTGTTTTGTGTTTTGTATTTTATGTCCAGGATTGCCCGGATTATGAAGACTCTCGTGCTCGTGGGTTTGTCCATCGTTCACTCATGTTTCCTTATTAAAATGAGCTTAAAAGAAAAACAATACATGAAAAATACATTGTATATGTGTGTTTTGTGAATTATGTTGTGCAGGTATCAGATATATCAAAAAGGACAAAAACAAAGCTAAAATGGATAAATCCGAGCACGAGATTGGAAGAGTGCGAGAAAACAAAGCCGAAGGCGTAGACATCCTTAATGGGCCAACCCGTAACCATTTAAATGGGCCGGGTCAGCCCATTAGTTTATAAGCCTAAACCTAAAAGCCCTTCATATAACAACATAAGTCCAAGTCCATTAAGCCTAAATCCTATATCATTTCCTGTCTAAATTCAACCCAAGCCTAACTCCCATTCCTAGCCCAATCCCATATGTAACCCAATTCAACCCCTGGTCAAAGTCATTTGATATCAAAAATACGGTCAACATTTACTATTTATCTTTTCATCCCTTTCCCCAAAAAAAATTCACCTCACCAATACTCAGGGTAAACCTTCACCCACTCCACTTGACACACTGGCAATCCCACACTCCCTCATTGGCTGTGAGACGTGGCACATGATCCAAGGGCTAAGGATGAACGGATAAGAGGCGATTTGGATTGAAGGGACGAGATTGAAGGCTTGGGATGCTCCTTAAGGCTCTAGATCCTTCTTCTTCAGGCTATAAATAAAGCTTCCCTTCACACAGTTTAGACATCTAGCTTAATTTAGTTTTTAATAGTTTAATATTGTAACTTTTAGCTTATTGTCTCGTTTTAATGTATTTCTTTTCTAAAGCTTGTAAACATTGTTTATTAATATAAAGTTTCAGTTTTATTTAAATTGTGCTTTTAAATCTTGTTTTACTTTTTATACAAATGTTTTTAAGATGTGTTTGGATTTAACCTAATAGCTAAATAAGCTTTTAATCCTGTTATGCTAGTTAATATTTAGTTTAGCTTGTTCAAAGTTAAACTGAATAAGCAGTTCACTCAAAATCTACCTGAAAATAGTTGAATAAGCCAAGTGGAAGATAAGCCAGAAATGGATGGGCTTATAGGGCTTATTCATAGCTTATTGCTTAAGCAGCTTATAGATAAGCTCTTTTGAGCATTTGTGATCCTTGTTTGAGCTAGGATCAAGGTATTTTCTCATTTTCACTCTTATTTAGCTTAATACTGTTTAGCCTATTATACTGCTTATTTGTGCTTATCTTTGTGTTTTTATTGCTTATATGTTCTTATTATATCATATACTTAATCTATTTTTACTTTTAAATGTTTTTTGAGAACTGTTTTAAGCTTAATCTAGTTTTATAAAGTTTAAAGGGGGTGTTCGGCACAAGTAGTGGTAACTAAGGTTATCACTGTTTGAGTTTGTTTAGGCTCTTAATCCGACTTTGTTTAGCTAAATTTAGGTATTATAATCTGTTTTCATAAGTTTTTTAAGGTTTACAATTTACTTTTAAGGCTTTAGTTATCTTTACAAAGAATCTGTGGTGTCAAGTCCTTTGTTAAACAAACTACTATTTGATCTAATTTGTTCTTTCATTGGCTTTTTAGTGTTAGTTTAATACATTATTTCTTGGTTTCTTGAGGTTATAATTAGATTAGAGTAAGGTTTTTGCTTTCTCCAATTTCAAGTTTTTTCGCCTTATCTATCATATTTTTCAATAAGTGTCTAGTTTAAAGTTTAAAGTCAGGTTTTCATAACTTATTATAGATTAACTTAAGATAGATTTAAGTTCTAAAATTCTCTACACAAGCTTATTGGGACCTAATCTCAATCTGTTTGTACTTATTTTAGGATTTTTGACAGCATTTAGTAATCTGAATTTAGGCTTGTAGGTAGTGTTTTAGCTTTTAGAAAAACTTTGAAAAATCCAAAAACATAGAATTTAGCCCTAACTGCCATTTTCTTTAGCTTTTATCTAGCTTATTTAGTGTCCTTAATTGCTTATTTCTTGCTTATATAGGTCATTGTAGTTCAAACTTGATTGTTTTTAGCTTTTAGAGCTTTAGTCATAGATTAAGTAGAGCTTTCAATTTAGCTTATAAATGACTTTTAGTCTTATTTCTTTGAACAATTGATTTCAAACTGCTTAATTGAAATTTTCTTTTATTTGCTCTATTTTTTTAGCTTTTATTTGGTACGTTTAGTATAGTGTCTTTTTAGCTTATTTGGTTTATAATGCTAGCTTAAGTAGTCTTAGCTTATAATAGTTTAGCTTAATAGTCATTTAGTAAGAATTAGTCATTATGTCATTCTAAACCAGCTTATTCTAGCTTAATATTGAGTTTCACCAAAAAGTTCATTTGTTAAATTGCTTATTTTAGTTTGTCCTTTCAAAGTTTTAAAAAGAAAAAAAAATTATCAAAAAGGGTGGCCACAGGTTTCGAACCTGTGACATCCCCTTCACACACCCAACACCTCAACTAACTGCCCTGGGGACTTTTTCATTTATAAGTACGCACCCTTTTATTGTTATAGTAAGTTTAGCCTTTAAGCTTATTTAGCTTATCTAATTTTTCTGGCTTATTGGTTTTAGCTTATTAATTCGTTTTTCTTTAGAAACCTTAGGAATAGTGTTAAGCATTTTTAGGATTTTTCTCAAATTTTTATAAAATAGTTTAGTAATTTTTATTAAATTTCTAGTTTAAAAGTATTTTAAAATTGTTTAAAAAAATGTTACAAAAAAATATATTTTCTGTTTGAACAATTATTTTAGTGCATTAAGTTTAAATTTAGTATCTTGAATTTTAGTTTTTTATATTTGTGTTATTTGGTTAAGTAGTGCGTTTTTAATTCTCGTTATCATTTTATGCTTAAATGTCTTAATTGCTTTAATTGTTATTTTAGCTTATCTTTATTTGCTTTTGCGTTAGTAGAATTAAAATCAAAATTTAAAATATTTGATATTCGAGCATCAAACAAAATACCTTTGCGTACTTCAATTCAATCTTTGTCGGATACGACATCCGGGAGATTAAATATTGTTTGTCCTCAAGCAATTTTTATATCAAACGGGATACTCTCTATACTATAATTAATTTGAGATATTTATGATATATATATTTAATTATATATAGACTATTTGTCATCGAATCACTTACCCTCCGAGTAATTAACAGTTCATGCAACTTAAGTTAATCCGTAATCATTTGAATCAAAGTAATGTTGTTGCGTCCATAAGTGAAAACAAGTATTGTATCCCACCACGAGATATGAAAATAAGTGTGTAACAAATTTGCAACGAGTTTGTAATGAACATGTAAATAGTTTTGTAAGTGTGTATGTAAACGAGTAGATAACCCAGTTGTAAACGAAATCAAGTATGTAAACAAGTACGTAAAAGAGTATGTAAAAGAAATTGTAAATGAATATGTAAGCAAGTTGTAACAAGCATGTATTCTTCCCCAAGATTTGTAAAGTAAATATAAAATAAGTAAAAGAGGGGCTATAAACCCACCTCTAGTGAAAGAAGTGATTATCGCAAAATCAACAAAGTAATCGTCGCAAACGATCTGGAATGCAACCTAATTAATTATAGGTCGTATAAGTACGATGCATTTAATATAAATACAACATCATAAGTTATAGAGTTATATCACCACCTATTAGTTTTTGTTTAATTAATAAATGTCGAAACCATATTTAAACCGTACTTGTTAAATAAATGTTTAAGTATTTGTATCCGTAAAGAAAAATATTATTGTTGTCCAACAATTGCTTATTTGTTAATAATACTTGATTTAATATTTTTATTGTTTATATGATGATATTATATAACTAGTTTAATTGTTTTATAAAATAATATTTATAAAGTTAAAAATATATATAAATATTATATAAGCACTACTACATTATTTCTTAATATTTTTATAGCCCAAACGGACCCGAAAACACTCGTAAACCACTTTTTATATTTCTAACAGCTAGTGTTTTGAAAGGCTCAAGGCGCACTAAGGCGCAAAGGGCTTATGGAGCCTTGAGGCGAGGCGCAGATCAAGGCTCGGGCTTCATGAATATGAGTCACATTAAATTGAAGTAAATTATAATAGTTTAGGCGCAAATTTATAGATTAACGATGACTTAAATAACACTAAGATAATTAATGTATCTAAAAAATTAAATAATTAAACTAAAAATATCACAGCAAGTTAAGATTCTGCACATGAAGAGATTTCGTGTATCTCATGCGTATTTTAAATAGAGGGGAGGAGTTATATAGTTTGTATGTGCAGACACTTGAATTGAACGACCAGACACTCAAATTGATTGATTTATTTACTTTTTAGGTAGTTTTAGGTAATCTATTATTAACATATGATGGTGATAAATGTTAAATTCAAAAAGAAAGTTTCAAAATCCGTCACCTTTCCTAGGCGTGCCTAGGCTCAAGGCTCTAAATCCCAAGGCTATGCGCTTTTTGTGAGCCTTGTGCATGTGCGAAGCCTCAATCTAAAAAATCTCTAAAGCTTGAGACTTAGAGCCTTAGAGCCTAGGCGCGATTTTTAAACCGATGCTAAAATCTTGTTATATTTTTATAAAAATGCAGAAACTTGTTTATAAAAATTAATTAGTTTTTGTAATTTCTATTTATCCGAAATCTTTAAAAAACTCATAACTTACTCATTTTAACTCCGTTTCACTTGTTCTTTATAAAAATTGTTTTTATCAAACTATTTTTATAACTTTTAATCTTGCAATACTCATAACTTCTTCATTTTAATTCCATTTTTAGAGTTCTTTATATGCACGGTTTCCTATTAAGATGATCTAACATAATAAAATATTTATATTTTTTTATCAGATTCAAAACAGTACCAATTTTTATAAAACTATTTTTATAAAAACACTTTTATTATTTTAATTATCGTAATCTCGAAAAATTCATAACTTCTTCGTTATAGCTCCGTTTTTCAAGTTCTTTAATTATCTTAATTAACATGTACTATTTAAATCAGTAGGGTTCATAATTTATAAAAATTCGAATTTACTCAGAATGTATAAAACAGTTCGTATGTATATATATAGTTTATAAACTAGTTTTATAATTTATTACTTGATTAAATTTGTACAAGTCCTCTAAATTAATTTATACCACATGTCTTGCATACTTTAGGTCCTCAAATTTATGGTCATCATTTTTGTCCCAATAAAATGTCCAAATAACATGTCCTCATAATTATTTATTTATAAACTTTATAAATAATTCAGCACTTGTATAAATTATGTTCTTGCATTCTAACACCTTTTAAACATCATTTCATCATAGATATATATGGATTCGATTTTGTACATGCTTGTTCTTTTTTTATAACTTTACAAAATAGATTAACAATATAACAATTATGTAAATATGAAAATGAATAATTGGAAGAGATTAGGGTTTATGTTAAACCTTAGGAGGGTGTATGAAGATGATGAACACACAATCAAACCCCAAAATGCAAACCTTAATCCGAAACCCTAATGATGAAAACCTTAATTTCTTCTTTGAATAAACCCTTGATTAATCAACACCCAAGCTTCTAAATCACCTTGATATACCATAGATATTACCCTTGATAACACTAGTATACTTATAACCTTTGTAAATTAAAAACTATGGAAACCCTAGAAAGCAAATTTGAGCCATGGGTTTTTAATGGGAGAACAAGAGAAAATTAAAAATTTACTTGCAAGAAAAATGAGTGTTAGGACTTCCTAAGACTTTTTATTTATAGTAGGAGTATCAAGTAAACTTCCTTAACAAACCATGGACTATGAGTAGTTTGGTACACATTGTAAGGTGCTCTCCTCCTCTCTAGGAAGAGGGAACAATAAAAAAAGGGGGGGGGGACAAGGACTTGACAATTTATGGAGAGTTGTGTTTAAGGTTGTACTTGGTGGTTTAAGGAAAAGAAAGGATGTGATACTAGTGGAAGATTAAGTTTTATTTGAGTGTTTATATGCTTAGAACCGGGCATAGGGTTTATAAGGTGTAATATGATATAATTTTTTGGTATTGGGTATAATAGTGGGTATTGGATCGAGTATAGATATGTATAGGTGCTTCCGTGTATGCATAAACATATTTTATTGCGAAACGTAAATATTTTACGTAACCTGTAAAAATAAAATATGAAAACTTATAAATTATCTTCATAATAATTATATAACACTTGTTTGACGTAAAATTTTACTTGTTTGATGTCCATTTACATTGAATGATGATTTTTAGTTTACGCGATTTAACTAAACGATGAAAATTAAAAGTAAACGCATAAAAGTTTAAAATAAATAGTTGAATATTTATTGACGTAAAATGACGTGAAAATGTGGATTGTTACAACATGCATCACAAAAATGATTATCAAAATTTTCTTTTGGTAGTTTTCTTACTAGTTTCTTTGAGGCTATGTTTTGTATTAATTGCATATTAGCATGTCCTAGTATTCTATGCCACATGGTTGAGTTATCTACCATAGATGCAAGATAAAATTCATTTTTAGAAGTAGGAAGGATGTTACCTAGATTGAAGACCTTGCTTTTAGGAATGATATTATTATCTTGTTAAGAGATGTGAATATTGATAAAAATGGTCTTTCTTTTATTTACACTGTTGTGATTTGTGCAAACGCTTATCCATAATACGATGATCCTTCAGAGAATCATGCTTACGCCATACCTAAAATTAAGAATGTAACTCAAGGTTTTAATACCCACTTTCTTTTGGGTCCGTTGTGGTTAGCAAACAAAGTGCCCAAGACAAGCATTTTTGGGTCTTGAAGTAAAGCACAGAGTTTATGTAGGCCATACCTCGAGAACGCGGACCAAGGATTATTTTGAAAATCATAGGCATTTTGAAAGTTTGGTCCAACGCACCAAGGTGTTTTTATCCTTTGATTTGGGTAGGAGTTTTCTTTCTTTTGGAAGGTTCTACGTTGATGATGTGAAGACCTTTGGTTGTTGTAAATATTTCTTCTTTTCGAAGAATGATTGTTTTGAAAAGAAGGTCTTTGATTATATGAGTTCGAAAGTCTCATATTTAGTGTGGGTAAGAGAGGTTCATGACATTAAATAACGTCACTTTTATATCATCATTTATCCCATGTAAATAACCCATTTTGTATAATTATTGCAATAATTGTTACTTAATTGTTTATATTTGAGAATAGGAGTAATTATGGAGTACTTGGCGAAGATTAGCAAAAAGGCACACATTCCGGAGCTTAAATAAAGACATTTGAAGATTAATGTTCTGACATCCTATACGCCGTATCCATCAAGGAAGATATGGCTTATCTGTGCCTGCACTTCATAAGAAACTACGAAGATATAAAGTCTATAAGCCGTATCCAGGAGAAATCCATACGCCGTATTCAATACTATGGTAAATAAAATATTCAGAAGATTTCAAACGTGGTCCTACTCAAGAAACCCGATACGCCGTATCCATCATTCTCGAACGCCTGTATCCATCTCTCTCGATTCAGCCGTATCGGACAAATTCCAGTCAGTAAAAATAGGAAAAACCTAAAAAACAGGTTTTTTTGTTTGTGCTTGATCATATTTTTGGATAGCGTAACACAAATGTAATTTTTAGAAGACAAGAAGAGCATAAGAGGTTAAGCAAAGCTACTAATTCCATAGGAAACACCTTGTAGTCTCCTATACTTTTGTAGTCGTTCAATTTTTGGTATCATTCGTTTATACTCAGCGTTTAGTTTAACTTGGTGTGGATTTTTACATTTGTATTTGTATTACATTGATTATTTTCTGGGGCTAATAACTTTGGTATTAGCCATGGTTATGAAGATTTAAATGTATGGTTTGTTTATATCGTTAATTTATCATTGACTGCTTGTTTATGTTTATCAATTTATACTTGTTTACGTGCTTTTGTATGCGACCTATCATTCAACTGGATCTAGTGTACCGTACCAAGTTAGCTAGATGCTGGGATGGCTTTCCATATAGTGATTTATATATATTGTTCCATAGGAACCACAATCTTTATGGCCATTTTTTACCTTTGGGATATGTGAACAAGTTAGACTAGCAGGTGACCTATGATCAACAAATAACATACTGATTCTTTTGGTAAAGACTTAGACAGTGGACTACTAGGATATAAATTGCCATTAAGTAGTAAGTGGGTAAAGTCTCTATGAGCTAGAGTTTAATAAGATCACCATTATTAATCACCTAAAATTGATTATAATCAGCAAATAGGATGCTTTATGCGGATGCGTTTAATTGTGACAGAATTCTACGTGTCTAGGTTTTAGGATGAAGTCCCGCCTAAATATTGGAATGATACGCCGCCTCGAGATAAGCATTCATTGCACTAAATAAACAAACCAATGTTTTAATTGGATTAATTATGGTTGATACAATTTTCTTATATTTGGCTAGACCGCTCTTCTATCTTTTATCTGTCTACTTGCGTGTGTTATTGTGTTTTAAATTGATCTAAGTTACCACAAAACCCATGCCAGTCTTTCAGGATAAAAACCCCCTTATCCGTTAGAATTAGGATTAACATAGGTTTAGCATAGGTTTAACATAAAATAGAATTAACATGGTCTAAATTAACTTAGTGTATTTAACCAAAATATTGATAAAATAAAAGATTAGTTCTCGCTCTTAGTGATTGACACCCTACTTACCATGAAACTCCATCTGATCGGGTACACTGCCCGTTAATGTGTTGTTTTAGGTAAAGTCGGCAAAACATAAATTTAAAACATGAAAACATAAATAACACCTACACGACAACACAATCAAGTTTTTAGCGCCGTTGCCGGGGAGTGAAATTTTAATCTTGACTTTTATTTAATATTTTGGTTTTTAACATTAGATTAACTTAACCCCTAGGATCCGTGTAATTTAGATTAGTGTAAAATTTTGTAAAATTACATATATTTGTTTTTAAATTGTTTGCTTGTTTTATTTGTGTGTTTGTTTTATGTGTTTTAATTGTTTTCAATACACTGTTCTGGTCGATAATCTGATACAAGTTAAATCCCTTTTCCAAACAGTAGTTCAGAACTGACTAGTTTCCGTAAATTGGTCATATCTCACTCATCCGGAGGAGATATGGCTCTATCCAATTCGACACATGTACCTTGAACTTATTTCTACAACCCCATCAAATAATCCAGACTGAGACCAGGCGTGGGCTTTTATTGTATTTGGAGAAGCATGCGTATGAGAGAATGTGTTTTATAAAGAATATAATGGATGAAATATATATATCTGATTTATTGAATACGACGTATCTAACTTTCTTTATCCAATACTACGTATCCATTCAGTAGATTTATATGGCGTATTCTGATCAATTAAATACGGCGTATCGATCATCTGATACAGTATCAGAGAAGTTTTTCATACTCGAACCTAAAGCTTAAAATTCTATACACACCTTTTTTTAATCGGTTCTACTGATTATTTTTTGGTTATTTTCAGTAATAATGACAAAGGTGATTAAGGAAGAATTCGAGAATCTTGGATTTCTCGAGATCAATGACGACTCATTCGCTTGCAATACACAACTTGGAACTCTTTATGATGAATTCAACCGACTAAGCAGAATTGATAATGACTTGTTTATTTATGAAATTGAAGTTCCTAAACCTTGCCTATGCGATAAACAAACTAGTAACCTAACACATAATGATCTGAAGGAATATGAATGGAAAATGAGTTATGAAGAATGCGAAAAGATTTATGCTAAAGCCGTGATCTTCATTAACAAAAGACTAGTAAGGCTTGTTGATGTAACCGTAGAACAATGGTTAGACCTCAAATATGGGAATCATATAACAATGGATGAAAATGTCAAGAAATGGGTGATTAGTACATGGTTAATCAGAAGTTATAAGCTGCAATTCGAAGAATACTTGGAGATCAAGAAACAAAGAGACACGTACGCACGTGATGTTAATATGGAATATGACCCATCAAACTTGGTTTTCGCTAAATGGCTCGCCTCAAAATTTTACAACCATTTGGATATGGGTTGGTACACAAAAAATGCATTATGGATTTATTGGGCACGAGGTGACGATGAAGTTAAACTTTCTGACTGATGATGAAAATCTAATTGATAAGAATGAAGTTGCTAAAATCTTTAGGATCGAGACTAATGTATTTGACTTCAAGACACTTACGTGCAGAGCTTTCAAGGAATTTAATTATCTTTTACAAATCGATCCAGATGTCCATACTAAAGATATTGATGGACTTAAGACTCGTGAAGAATATAAGGATGATTGGATATATGAATGGAATGAAGATGTGCCATGGATGCATGAGAAACTGTAGACGGATAATGGAGTATGGGAAGAACCTTGGTCGCTTATTGAACTTTATTGTGAACCCATTTCAATTAAAAAGGGACATTCGGAATGGCCAACTTGTAGCTGGAAAGAAGATGGATATTGTAATGGTAGGAACTTTCCTGGAGCATACATAGTTGGGAACACACTCCGTTATCAAGATTTAAAATGGTATGAAGCTTTGAAGGATGTCAAACTTAAAGACGAAGCTTTAAAAAATAAAGCCATCATGGAAGGAATAATAAACGAAAATGATGAATCAAATAATAAAGTTTAGAGAAGATGGGATGATTCAACCTAGACTCATGAGATGAATGATTATATGGAAACTGATGAAGAAAGATGTAATGATACCAATCATAATGCACCGGTTTACAAGATTAGAAGATTTGAGATGATCAAGTATTCATTTGGACACGATGAAGAGTATTGTGACAACCGTGGCTTGAGAAGGTTGGTCAAACCGTAGTGTTGACCTAAATATCTGTTCTATAAGTATGGTTTATAGGTATGTGTGTTTCTATGTGTTCTAGGTGTGTTTTATGAGGATTTGGAATTCAAACTAGTGAGTGTGAGAGTTCATTGAGGTTCTTTCGTGATTATGATGGAGTTTGCATGGCGTGCCATTTCATTCACTTTTGGAGTGACCATGTAAATGACTGTGAATATTTTGATGGTTTTGTATTTTGTGTGTATGTATTTATGTGTAAGTATTACAGTATTCATTATTATTAGAGTTTTAGAGTTTGGAAGATGGAAATGGTAGTTAGAATATTGAAAGAAACAAAATTCTATTATTGGAAGTTAGGTGTTAATAGAAGTGAAAAGTTATTTATCTTTAAAAGTTAGTAATTGCGTTTTAGCGGAAAAGGTATGCGCTAATCAAGCCTAACCGGTTTTATAATACTTAAGATAATGCAGTAATTAGTTTTATTAATAATTTTATATTATAATATTATATATTTAGTTATATATTATATTATATATATATATATATATATTATATATATATATATATATATATGTATGTATATATATATGTATGTATGTGTATATAGGTTAAAATAAAAAGACAAATATTCGTGAGAAGGATAAAAAGAAAACTTTTTTTAAAAGTTCTCAAAAAATTCTAAAAAAATTTCATTAAATCAGGTATGTTGGTGCATAAAACTTTTGTAAAAGAAGTTTTTCTAATTTTTGAGTTTTTATACGTTTTTTTAAAGCGCAAAAAAAAAGAAAATTTTGGATGCACAAAAATTTTTTGATGCACAAATTTTTCGGACTTGTTTTAATTTGATGCCGAATAAAATTTGATTGCAAAAAGTCAAAAGAAGTTGGTACAAAAACGATTTTTGAGCACAAAAAAACCGATTTAATGACACAAACGTTTTTTCATTATGTTTTTTCCGCATAACTACTTCATTTTTAGAAAAACTTCCTTTACAACTTTTTCATGCACCAACATACACGATCTTGTGGAATTTTTCCAGAATTTTTTGAGAATTTTTTTTAAAAAATAAATCTTTTTATCCTTCTCACGAATATTTGTCTTTTTATTTGATCTTTATCCTATATATATATATATATATATATATATATGTGTGTGTGTGTGTGTGTGTGTGTGTGTGTGTGTGTGTGTGTGTGTGTATATATATATATATATATGTATATATATATATATATGTATAGTGGGGGATCGGCCGACCCAAAAAGAAAAGGAAAAAAAGAAAGAAAATCCAAGCCTAATTAAACTAGGACTCTAATTAGGAATTATCTAGGATTATTCTAGAGGCCTATAAATACAAAATAAAATCCCATAACCCTCTCTCATATACTGTTCGACCGATCCAAGAGAAAAAGAAGAAGAGAAAAATTTAGGGTTTTGATTTTGTGAAGGAAACAGGCTTTAAGGTATGTTTAATTAATCTTTGTTAGTTATTAATTATTAAAAACATGTAATAATTATTATGATGGAATTAGGGTTTTTATAAATCTGTAAATTAATGATATTAATCATGTCATAATGATTAGGGTTTAATTGTAATCTTGTTTAATCGTGATATATCAGTATGACGTTGTACCATTATATATGTAATTTCTTTTTTTTATGATCGGTTAGGTTTAATCCGTGTTAAAACTTGATTTAGGTTTGAGTAGAATTTTGGGTCGATAGCGTATGTTGTTCAGATGATATCTCATGATTGATAACGAGATTTTTGATGAATCTTATGTCTAAATTGTAGTCCAGAGAGTCTACTTTCCAAAAAGTCCGGCCTCGAACGATTTTGAGTTCGGGAAGTCATTCAAATATTGTTTGCAAGAAAAGTTGTCAAAACAGTAAATAAGGTCATTTTTCTTTGAAGTCCATATTCCTTCCTGTCCTCTGAATGAACTTCTTTACTCTTACAGTCAACATAGCCACCTGCCATCGAAGATCCAATTCCTCCAAGTCATCTCCATCCATCTGCTGAAAATCCTCATTCTCAAGTTGAGAACTGGTTGTTGGTTGTGCAAGGAAAGAGTAAGCTACATCATGTGCACATGGAGTAGATGGAACTTGATTAATTCCACAAGCAGTACTAACCCCAAAATCTTTACTGATTAGTACTGCCAGTATTCTCAGAGGAGAGAAAAGCCAAGTTCTGAGAAGCAGAGTTAGAACCTGAAGACCTTTTCAATTCATCTTCATAAACCCTAAGATTGTTGTAAAGGTCATCAATATCAATCTCATCAATGTCTGGCTTATTTCTCATGATGAGAGCAATCTGATTCCATGAAGAAGGAAGACTTCTAAGGAATTTCTGGTTGATATCTTCCTTTGATATTGGAGCATCATGAACCTCCAATTGACTTATCAGTTTTTGGAATCTATCATAAGCTTTGTCTAAGATTTCATTTGATGCAGTAGAAAAATTTTCATATTGATGTTTTAGAACATTTTTCTGCATCTTCTTGGATTCTACATTAGCACTAAACCTCGATTTGATTGCCTCCTAAAGAGATTTAGCATCAGCAACATTGTGAAACTTGAGGAGGTATTCATCAGGTATTGCTAAAAGCAAGATGCTTTTAACTCTTTCCTGATTTCTTCTAGCAGCTAGTTGTTTGGCAGTCTTAGGAGCAGGAGGGGCATATGTTTCTCCAGTTGTTGGTGCAGGCTCTTCTTCTAGATCTTCATTGACAATAACATCTCATAGATTATGGTCTGTATAACAGATATATTTTCGCATTCTCATGCTCCAAATATCGTACTCTCCCTTCCTAATGATAGGGATCTTCATTGCAGTGATTGTGGGTGGAGGAATGTCTTGTTCTGCCATCTTACAGTTGAGTTCTTCTTATTCAGAGTTTCCACACAAGCTCTGATACCACTTGTTGGATCGATTTACTGAATAGATCTTAACCTTCAGCTTGCAAAGAGTTTGTTACTTTAGATGAATCTAGAGCAACAATAATGAAACACTGAGTAAACACTATTGATTATGCGGAATCTAATCAATAATGCTAAGAAGAACAATATTGAATATCACAAAAGAACTTTTATATTAAACTTTGAATCTGCCTAGGTTACAGATTACAAACTATGATTACTATTTGATCTCTATGATCTTGTGTAGAACTATATCTACTAACTATGCCTAGGGTTCCTTTTATAGACTAAGGAAACCCTAATGGGCTTTACAAAACGCGTATAAAGATAATGCATATCCTTTCCTAAGATATCTCATGCATATCTTTAACTCTAACTAATTTCTGCGTAAGCAGACTTAACTATTACATAAGCAGTATTAACTATTTAACACTACCAGTACTAACTATGATAATCCTTCTACCAGTACTAACTATGTAACTAGCAGAACTAACTACAATACACTAACAGAATTAAGTCTGTTATACAAAATTCCTAACAAACAATATTAAGATAAAAAGCATAAGGGTGAAAACAAGTTTGCATAAAACATTAAAAACTGAAACTTCATTAAACCTTAAAAGATTACAATGCTTGAAATTTAAAAATACAATAATTAAAGACAAGTAAGCTGTAAATAATTTAAAAGACAAGACTACACTACTCCTAGACTAAATTACACTAGATAAAAAAACTCTCCTCTACAATGAAAATCGAATCCTATTTATATAAAAAAAACTTGTGCACAGGGGTGTGCTAGTTGTGTTTCTTTTGTGAGTGCTCTCCAAGCTTCAATCATAGCCCTTCAATCCATCTTTGTGCTTCATTGATTTAATCACAGCCCTTGAATTTGTCCTGTCCAATCAGTTGGCTTAGGATTGCAAACATGGATTTGTTGGTTTGTATAGTGGGGTTAGAGGGGGAAAGTGATAGGTTTGTTTTGGGGTGCAGGGGTCGAGGTGACAGAGATGATGAACAGTGACGTTTTGGTTTTGGCGGGTAAATGGTTATAAGGTATAAAAGGGTTAACGGTGTTAAGGGTAAATGGAAGGCAGGGACTAACGATGTAATTCCCTAAGGACTAACAGTGTTAGTCCCCAAGGACTAATGGTGTAACAGGTTTAAGGGTGTACGATTAAGGCTAATGGGCTTTTGATCTTGTTTTGGGCTGGATTTGATTAAATGGATTTTGGGCTTTTAAATCTTATAAGATTTATAGATAAAGCTTTATGGGCTGACCCGACCCATTAAATGGGGTGCGGGTTGGTCCATTTAAGATGCACACGACTTTGGCTTTGATTTTTCACTTTGACTTTGACTTTTTATGCTCTTTTCATTCTCGGGCTCGATTTTGTCCTTTTGGCTTTGTTTTTGTCCTTTTTTTTGTTGATATCCGTTACCTGCACAATCATAACTCACAAAACACACAAATACAAAGTATTTTTGATATATTTGGCATTTTATGTCTGTTTTTGGTCATTTAGGCTTGTTTAATTAGGTCAAAGG
Organism: Tanacetum coccineum; assembly: GCA_026074375.1. Lineage (NCBI taxonomy): Eukaryota > Viridiplantae > Streptophyta > Magnoliopsida > Asterales > Asteraceae > Tanacetum > Tanacetum coccineum. The sequence continues at coordinate 72,887 of BQNB010002413.1, read as the reverse complement.
TATGTGTAATTAAGCACATACATTAACTTCCCAGTAAACTGCCAGATCTAAACGTAACGTATAAAAATCAAAAATAATTGTCGGAAAAGTTTAAAATATTGACCGGAAATTCTCAGGGCGTGACATAGAAGGAGATGAGCAAAGAGTCTGGTATACCCGTAACCCTATTCATCAGCTTTTGAAATTCCTGTTGGTAATCCTCGACGATCCCTAGTTGCAACAGCTTCGACAAAGCCCTTTGTGGGTCTTCATTTTTTAACGGCCCAAAACGATTTTTAACACTTTCCACAAACCTATCCCAAGTGGTAATCAAACCATTCCGTGACATCCACCAAAACCACTCCGCCGCCACGCCTTCTAAATTAAAACCCACAATCCGCAAACGCTGATTAGCGGGTGTGTTAAGCAATGAAAAGTACTCCGTAATGCTAAAGATCCACCTCTCTGGATCGTCCCCTGAAAACTTCGGAACATCCATGAGTGCAATGAAAAAAAAATCAATGAACAGTACCCGATGAACAGTACCGTGAATAGTATCCGATGAACAGTAATTTTTCTAAACTTTAAATCGAAACCCTCTCAACTATGACACTCAAATGAAAGCATACCAGATTGATATGACCCATTATGGGTTTTATCGGATAAGGGGCACCACTACAAGCGGGCATGGCTTCCGATCCATAAGAATAGAGAGAATAACTAAAAAGAGGATTTGATATAACTTGCTAGAATCATATATCATATAAAAAAGATTAGAGATTTTGTTCTTTAAACTTTGATTGATTTAATAATGAAGAATGATTCGGTATATATACCGAATAAAAGACATGGCTTGGATCATAAGCCAACTACAAGATAAACATTGACTTGACACTTTCCTAACACAAGTTATTGACTTTCCTAATACGACTCAACACATATCCTAATCATAAATAACTATGATAGTTATCCAAACCGTAGGTGTATCAGCCGCGGAGCTATTTTTGGGTGCATGGTGAACCTTGGAAACTTACGGAAAAACCATTTCATTTACCAGATACTCACTTCATTCTTTGCAGGGCTTTGAAGCAAAAAAGAAAATTATTCACTGGCGGCACTCTATTCCCGCAACAAAAACACACATAACCATGAAAGAGAAACAATATCTTTTTTTATATTGTGTGATGGTATGTATGTTTTATGTGTATTTTTAAATGGTAAGAATGAGAAAATGCTTAGGGGGAGAGAGAATATGTCACAGAAATCAATGGATATGAGAAGGAAATACGCATGAAAGTGTTAAATAGTGACGTATAGCTTATGTGACAAAAAACCCTTAAACAAGACTCTTCACACTAATAGATCAATTATTTCTGGACACATTATCAAAGTACAAATAAAACTCTTTGTTAAGTAGGACACAAAAAATAAAACTGACCAATATACTTTCAACTAGCTAAAAGACCCGTGAAATTCATGGGTATTTTAAAGAGATGTCACAAAAAGAAATTAATAAGTTGTGCATAATGTAGTTAGACATTAGAAAGAACCACATCGGCATACAAATTGTTACAAATAAAACATATGATTATCAAATATAAGTGGAATAACCGAAAAAAATTACATGTTGTAAGGAGAAAATTACGTCATTCAACTCGAACTATTATTTTCGCTTTTAGTAACATATTTTATGCCAAAACATAATATAAACAATGTTAATAACATTAATGGTTAATATGTACAATCATTTTGAATAAAAACAATTCCAAAAACAAATTACAGTTAAATGAATAATACCTATTTTGTCTTTCAGCAAAAACAAAATTTGGAAAAACAGACCATGTGTTTCTCCCGCATTGCAAAGCACGTCCATAAGGACAATTTCTGAAACATAAGACAACATAAGAAATCCATGTAATTTACCTAACATTACAAAAATAATCGTTAAATAAAAGTTACCCAATTTATCTTTTTGCGTAAATCATATATGGATAAATAATCCTTACGGCTCACTTGCATTACAAAACGTGTCCCCATGGACCATTTATGTAACATCCGAGAATTTTCGAATTTAGAATGACGATGTCAATCTTTGACTTTTAGGGTCTGGCTTGACTTATAAGAACGATCATCTAAATCACGTTTTCACGACTCGGACTCTAAAGCAAACATTTGAATATGGAATGACATTCCTGAACAACTTTTTTCAGTTTTGCCCGAGACCTGGAAAAACGAGCCCGAAAAGGCTAAAACAGCACCCAAACATTTTTCGAAACAAAAATATAAACGCGGACCCACAAAAACAATTAAAATTGTGATTTAATTATCAGTTTATATAATTATACAAAATATTAAATAAAATGGCCATCATTTTAATTAAAAGCGTTGCGGATAACGAAATACTCGAGTTGAAATCCAATATTTTAATTTCTCGACAAGACGAAACCAAGACTTCCACAAAAAAATAACATATATTTATTAAATATTATAAAATAATTTATGAAACATTATCAAGTAAAAACTCCATTATTATCAGACAAAATGTTTCGGAAACAACGATGGCAGCAAGTTTCGGTGAGATTTGAATCGTCCGTTAATCCTCTCAAAATTATCCCGAACCGCTTGGATGAAAAAGTATACGAAAATGTTACACATTTGGTCCCTACACTATTTCAACTTGTCACATTCAAATTATATATATATATTTCTATCTCTTTTTTTTTCATTATCATCTCACTTATACACATACACCTCTCCCTCTCCACCATCTTCTCCGGCGACCCCTCCCCACCGCCGGCCGCTGTAGCGCCGCCAGCCGTAGAGAAAAACTTTCCCTGCGAGATTATTTATTTTCCGAGCAAAGATCCAAAAAGCGCTCCTACAGTAGGCCGATCTACCGATCCCCTAGGTCACACATCACGCTCCTATATCCACCATCAACCTACCACCACATCCACCCCAACCAACTCCCTATAGCCGAACTACATCATCACCATCATCAAATCCAAATCACCAAACTAACAAGAGTGCCGTTTGGTTTTGTTATAAAAATGAAGAATGAGTCGATTGGGCATTTTTTTGTTTGTTTGGTTTTGGGGTTGTTGGGTTTTTTGTTGTTTTTGGTTTTTTGTGTTGTTTGGGTGATATTTTTTGTGAGTGTTTTTGATACTTTTTTTTCATTTCACCACTTATACACACACACTCTCACTAAACTCTCTCTCTCTCTCACAAATATCCGGCCACCGGAACACCGCCGCCACCACCTCCGGTCACCGGAAAAGTTTTCCGGTGACTTTTCCGACCAACACCAAATATGTTCCTCGTTACCCGATCTATACGATCCCCCATACCACTCTCTCCCACGCGCCACTTTCACCACCCCACTGCCACCGCCACCATCTTCACCATCATCATAGCACACCACCATCATCATCACCATGAAAGGGTGCGTTCGGTTGGTTGTAAACCACCCAAAAGAGGTGCGTTTGTTCGGTTATAAAAACCACCTCACAAGGGGTGTTGTTTTCTGAGGCAGCCCACCCCAAGGGCGTGTTTGGTTTGGGTGGCAGCAAGAAAGCCACGAGGGGAGGGTGCATCGGGCTGGGTTCACAGCCGAAGAGGGTGCGTTTTGGGTCGGGTCGGGCTGTGGGACAGTCGGGTCGGGTTGGGTTTAGCAGCTAGGAGTGTTTGTTGGTTGGGTCGGGTTTGACAGCGGGGTCAGCGGCTGTCACCAGCCCACAAAGGGTGCGTTTGGCTAGTTTCCACCAACAAGGGTGTGTTTAGTGTATAGCCGCGAAAAAGGGCGTGTTTGGTTTGTTTGGTTCGGGTTATGGTTATAACAACCAAGGGGCATCGGGTTTGGTTCGCGGGTTAGCACCACAAAAGGGTGCGTGGGGTTTAGGTTATAATCACTAGGGTGTGTTTGTTGGGTCTCGAAGCCGGGACAGCCGGGTTGTGGGTTCGGGTAGACCCAAAGAAGGGTGCGTCAGGTTGGGGTTTATATCACCGTAAAGGGTGCGTTTGATTGTCACAGCCGCGGGTGCGTTTGGCTGTGACAGCCCGTAAAGGGGCGTTTGGTTGAGGGTTTAACAGCCGAAAGGGCTGTTTGGGTCAAAGGGCGTGTTTGGGGTTGGTTTGGGTTTCGGGCCAGCAGCAAGCTAGGCTGCGTTTGGTGTAGTAGAAAACGAACCAGGGCGTGTTTGGTTTGTTTGGTTTAAACAGCCGGGGGCTGTTGGGTTTGGCTGTCAAAATAGCACAAGGGTGCGTTTGGCTTAACAGCCACGCACAAGGGTGCGTTTGGCTGTCCATCAGCTGGGGTGCGTGCGTTTGAGTGTGTTGACACCGAAATAAAGTGAGTTTAGTTAACGCGAAAATATATAAATTGTTTCATTTAATCGATTTATATATAATGTGATGAAAAATATAATAACTTGCGCGGTCTAGTAAAACATGAAAAAAATATTAAAACGAGACTTATATTGATATATAAGCGATATTAGACACATTTGAGACGAGAATTGGACTAAAAATGGACTTTAGTGCCTTTATGTGACGAGTAATTTAGAACAGAAAATAGAATGTGGAATTCGGAATTCGAGACTTTGATAAGTTAGACTTTGGTTTACAAAATATAACAAATTATATTTTAACGGACGTTTTGACATAAAACGGGACTTTTAACTCTAAATAACGAAGAAACTGGATCGAAATCGGAATATACACTTTAATAGTTATAAAATAAGTTTTTATAATATATATTAAATTGACATGGATTTATTAATTAAATGATTGATCACTTTCGAGTCCGTTTCCGCCTTCCGGCGAATACACGAAAGTTGTTAGTAATTGCATTTTTACTTTGCCGCGAGCTTCATCTAGCTTTTAATATTAGTGATTAAGTTATATTGGTCAGAAAATAGTAATATATTAAAAATATACCAGGGTTAAGGTTTAAAGACGCGCAAGTGGATTTCTCATCACATGTATATATGACTGTATACATATAAAAATATGTATGATTCGTGGTACGATGTACGCATCAGTTGATAGTATTTTAGTACGTGTATTATAATCGAACGACATAATTATAGGTCGTGGTCGAGATCGTTGCAGATTCAGTTGTGATTTAATTGGATTAATTGATCGTGGTCTTTAATCAATGTGAGTTCATAGCCTCGCTTTTCAATATTTTGAATGTTTTATAACCCGCGAGGGGGATACATGCTTGTCTACAAATCCTTATACTTGGTTATCTTATAACAATGTGATTGTTTTAAAGGATTTTGTGAGTTTATAGCCCCATGTTTTACTGGTTTTACATATATTTGGGGTGAGAACATGCTTGTTTACAAATGCGTTTACAAATTGGTTTACATACTTATTTGCATAGCTCGCTATGGGATACATTATTTGACTTCATTTTTGGTCACACATGCATACTTTACATTTGAAATAATTTCAGATTAGCTTAGGCTAATTGAACTGATAGCAATAAAACTACTGCCCGGGTGTTCTTGGAGGGGACACCGGTAACGGGAGTACATATTTTTACATTACTGCCCGGGTGTTCTTGGAGGGGACACCGGTAACGGGAGTATATACGCATTACATTACTGCCCGGGTGTTCTTGGAGGGGACACCGGTAACGGGAGTATACATATACGCATTATTTGTATCCCTGCCCAAATTAGGGTACATACAAGTCTACGTCACAGCGTCATGAACTGTAAATCACTTGGAGGGTGAGCGCGAATGTTATGAAATAGATCTATTCGGATGTGGATCCCTGTTCGGGTGATTAGCGATCACTTGGTAAACGAACATTATAGATCTATTCGGGATTGACAACCCCCGTTCGGGTGATTAACTACCACCAGGTAAACGAACGTTATAACATGTCGGATCATTGTTGGGGATTACAGGGCCCCCCCAATCCATACATACTTGTAACATTTTTTTTTAAGTGACATTACCTTTTGTCATGCATTCTTAATAAAATCTTTGGGGATATGATTTGGTACTTAGGTGATATAAAATGGGTTATGCCAATTTTCTTTATAATTCTTTGGGTTTTTTTACTAGTACTGTGATATACAGTGGGATTACATTCATATTTAAACCCCCCCCCCAATATATGAACTCACGAATTTAATGTTGACACTTGTAAGCATGTTTTTCTCAGGTGGATTTGTTGCTTGGGACTATTTGATGTGCATTGAGTCTTTACATTCAAAGCTTTCATTGTTTATGCTGCAAATAAGGGACAAATGTATTATTAAATTCAGATTTTTATTGAATTAACAAATGTTATTATTCAAACGACACCTAGAGGTCGTTCTCTTGTATCTTACTTGTGTGTATACGATGTAACACCCCATTTGGTATTCTGTGCGTGTAAGTGATTTTTGGGGGGTGTTACAGATTCGGTATCAGAAGCATGGTTTTAGAGAACTAGGTTGCATTTTTCTAACCTAGAATATATCCGTTTTCAATATAATTGCTTCTACATCAAACATTTTCAAAGTGCATACACGCTACTTGCTTATGTGCTTTCATTACGTGCTGCATTGAGTGCTTACGTGGCATACATATATATGATATATATATGCTTGCTTTCCTTTCGCGTATATCGTACGATTATTTATATAAGAGTTATTTATATAAATACCGGAGCGTTTCTTAAGACATTGTGGGTTGCACAATGGTCTCACCCCCCCATCCCCCCTCCCCCCCCCCCTCAATTATATGTCAGACATTGTGAGTTGCACAATGGTCTCATTTTGTTCTCAGACATTGTAAGTTAAACAATGGTCTCTAAGAATATTATTTTCTTCATAACTTTATATAATATCGTATTACGCGAAAGCCGTTATAATTTTGTTACATGGAATTAAGTATGAATTTAAGTATTACAAGTCTTGTATAGGCGGGACTTGTAATATGAGGATTGATATGAAAATTGCTATGTTAACAAAGCCGTCACAGTTCTGTTTACACGGGATTGTGTATGAATCTAAGTATTGCAAGTCTTGTATAGGCGGGACTTGTAATAGGAGGATCGATATGGTAATCACTATACTGATTTGTTTATAGAGATCTTTACCTTATTTACTCTAACCGAGTACTCTTTAATTATCTTGAACTTTATTTGATCTCGCCTGGCAGTTTTTACTCCCAGCTTTCAAAGACGAGTTTTAAATCACTCGTCACATACTCAGTAGAACACATGCATCGTCATGTCAACTACCTTGAAGGTTATGAGAGTACGCGTATTGCACCGGGAATTATTAAGTAGGATGATTTATAATCTGTTTATTTAAAAGGATTGGGACGCCTCTTCATTTAAATAAATAAATTATAAATCACCGAACCATAAGTTTATCATTTCTTACTTACATAAATTTGGACGCTTCTTTATGTAAATAAGAAATTATAAATGAGATGGGCTTTAATGGTATACGATATGACACGAGTATTAAACATGAAATCGATATCATCAGAAATCCGTTAAAAAGGGTTGGAAGCACAATAGTGTCTTGCCATCCGCATAAATCTTAAGGCCTCATTTGGAGCTTACCTATCTATTCTATAAGTTATTATTAGGAACATTGCAAGTCCTTGCAATCACGAACTGTCTGTGGAGCTAACAGACTGAGTGCAATATCCCGTCACCATTTGTTATAGTATTAACGTTATGGTCGCTATTGTTGGGTCCTGGAGCGGTCCCGACTGATACAACCTTATCCAATAGGTTATGCAACTCCCCTTAAGCGAGATAAACACCTATCGACGAAACAGATAGTTGGACTATTCAATTAAGGCCAATAGTAGGAAGACGTAGGTCGCGGTACATCCTAGTACTGCCAAGAACTGGCAGTTGAGCGTGCTTGAGTGAGAGTAGCACTGGTTTGGGTGACCTGCGGGAAGCCCCAAGCAAGGAACACGAAAGCAAAGCGGTGAGCATGAGGGCAAAGCAGACAATATTGTGGTCTGAGTAAGCGGGATGTTCGAGTAAGAGCGATACCAGTGGTGTTAGTATCAATCATAAAACTTGTGACGATATTTTTCTAAAATATCTACCTTGATGGATTATATATCCTGGTCAACTTAGCCAAGCTTTTGGTGTGTTGAGAAGTGTCGAAACATCTAATCTTGCTGAAGAAAGTTATCATCGTCTTGCTTAGAAACGGTTTATCATATCTTAAACCTTTTCTCGGTCACACAATCGGATAACACGAATTTAATCTCGGGACGAGATTTCTTTAAGGGGTAGGTACTGTAACATCCGAGAATTTTCGAATTTAGATTGACGATGTCAATCTTTGACTTTTAGGGTCTGGCTTGACTTATAACGTCATCTAATTCACATTTCACGTACTTCGGAATATAAAAGCAATTCTGTGTGGCAATGACATTCCCTGCAAATTTTTAGTTTTGCACGAGAACGGGAACGAGCCGAAAAGGGCTAAAACAGCACCGCAACATTATTCGAACAATATACAAAGCGGACACACAATAAACTCAATTTAATTTGTTTTTAGTTATCAGTATTTATTTAATAAATTATTAACAAAATTATTCATCATTTCTAATTATAGCGTTTTTGTAACCTCGACTATTCGAGTTGAAATCTATTTTTATTTCAGACGGAGCGAAACCGGTTCACAAAATGAATAACAGATATTTTATTAAATATTATAAAATATTTATGAAACATTATCAAGTAAATACTCATTTTTATCAGAAAAATGATTCGGAAAACGATGGCGCAAGTTTCGAGATTTGAATCGTCCGTTAAGTCGCTCAAATTAGTCCCGAACCACTTGGATGAAAAAGTATACGAAAATGTTACACATTTGGTCCTACATATATACTTGGTCACATTCAAATTATATATATATAATTCTATCTCTTATATTTCATTTTCCATCTCATTATACACACACAAAATATTATACATCTCTCTCTCCACCTTCTTCTCCGGCGGGTCTCCCCACCGCCGGCCACCACTGCCACCGCCGGAAAAGTTTTCCGGCGGGATTTTTCCGGCAAGACCAAAATAAGATCTCCCCACTAACCGATGTACTCGATCCCCACTACCACTCGCGGCCACGCGCCATTTTTCCCCTCCCTCTCTCCAACAGCCGCAACCCACCAAACCCACCACCATCATCATCATCATACCTCCATCATCATCACACCGAACCCACGCCACTACCACAGCCATCGTGGGGTGCGTGTGGTTATAAGAAAGGTGCGTGTGGGTTTTGTTATAAACAACCAAGAAGGGTGCGTTTTGGTTTCGGGTTTATAACAGTTGGGTTGTCGGGTTTGGTTTGCAATAGATTAGGGTGCGGTTGACTGTGGAAACGCACATGGGTGCGTTTGGTTTACATATAAGCCACAAGGGTGCGTTCGTTTTGTGGTTTCCACCGGTGATGGGTGCGTTTGGCTCAACAGAAAAACCAACCAGGTTGTGTTGGTTTGGTTTATAAAGAAAAGGGGTGTGGGAGGGTTCGGGTTAAGGTTATATCAGCCGGGGGTGTTCGTTTGGTTTGGTTCGTGCGAAGAACAACAAAAGGGGTGTTGTTTTCGGTGACAGCCCACCCCAAGGGTGCGGTTTGGTTTGTAAAATAAGCCGAAGAGGGTGCGTGTGGGTCGGGTCGGGCTGTGGGACAGTCGGGTCGGGATGGGTTTAGCAGACAAGAGGGTGCGTTTGGGTTGGGTTATAAAACAGCCGGGGGCTGTTGGGTTTGGCTGTTGGAACAGCGGGTCGGGTTGTCGGGTTTGACAGCCCCACCTAGGGCGTGTTCGGGTTGAGTTGACAACCACAAGGGTGCGGTTGGTAGGCTGCCAAACAGCCGAGGGTTGGGTTTGTTTGGATTATAACACAAAAGGGTGCGTTTGGTTTAGACAGAAACGCACAAGGGTGCGTTTGGCTGTCAAAACAGCCCATGGGTGCCTTTGGCTTAACAGCCACGCACAAGGGTGCGTTTGGCTGTCCGGGTCGGGTGCGTGAGTTTAATTGCGGGGACAACTGGGAACATAGCGAGAAAGGGCGTGGTTTGGTTTGTTGGTTTAAACAGCGGGGGCTGTTGGGTTTGGCTGCGAAAGCCGGGGTGCGTGCGTTTGAGTGTGTTGACACCGAAATAAAGTGAGTTTGTTTAACGCGAAAATATATAAATTGTTTCATTTAATCGATTTATATATATGTGATAAATCCGGTATAACTTGCGCGGTCTAAGTAAAATACAATATAAATATTAAAACAGGACTGATATTAATGTATAAGTGTTATTGGACATATTTGAGACGAGAGTTGGACCAAAAATGGACCTTGACACCTTTATATACCGAATAATAAATATCAAAAATTAAAACATAAGATTCGGGAATCGAGATGTTGATAAATTATATTTTGATTTACAAAATATAACAAATTATAATTTTACGGATGTTTTGATATAAAACGGGACTTTTAAGTTCAAATAACGAAGAAACTGGAACGAAATCAGAATATACACTTTAGTTATAAAATAGGTTATTTTTAATAAATATTAAAAATGACAGATTTATTAATTAAATGATTTGATCACTTTCGAGTCCGTTTCAGCCTTCCGGCGAAACACGAAAGTTGTTCGTAATGGCATTTTACTTTGCCGCGAGGCTTATCAGCTTTAAATATTAGAGATAAGTTATATTGGACAGAAAATAGTATATATTCATAAAATATATCCGGGTTTAGGTTTAAAGACGCGCAAAGTGGTTTCTCATACATGTATATATGATTGCATACATATTAAAAATATCGTATGATTTCGTGGTAACGATGTTACGAAATATTCGTTGATCGTATTTAATCGTGTTTTATAATCGAACGACTTTATTATAGGTCGTAGTCGAGATCGTTGAGATTCAGTTGTGATTTAATTTGATAATTGTTAGTGGTCTTTAATCAATGTGAGTTATAGCCTCGCTTTTTCAATATTTTGAATGTTTTATAACCCGCGAGGGTGTGATTTAATTGGATTAATTGATCGTGGTCTTTAATCAATGTGAGTTCATAGCCTCGCTTTTCAATATTTTGAATGCTTTATAACCCGCGAGGGGGATACATGCTTGTCTACAAATTCTTATACTTACTCAGTTATCTTATAACAATGTGATTGTTTTAAGGGATTTTGATCAAGGTGAGTTTATAGCCCCATGTTTTACTGGTTTTACATATATTTTGGGGTGAGAACATGCTTGTTTACAAATGCATTTACAGGATTGTTTACGAATTGGTTTACATACTTATTTGCATAGTTCGCTATGGAATACATTATTTGACTTCATTTTTGGTCACAAATGCATACTTTACATTTGAAATGATTTCGGATTAGCTTAGGCTGATTGAACTGATATTTATACATTACTGCCCGGGTGTTCTTGGAGGGGACACCGGTAACGGGAGTGTACATATACGCATTATTTGTATCCCTGCCCAAATTAGGGTACATACAAGTCTACGTCACAGCGTCATGAACTGTAAATCACTTGGAGGGTGAGCGCGAATGTTATGAAATAGATCTATTCGGATGTGGATCCCTGTTCGGGTGATTAGCGATCACTTGGTAAACGAACATTATAGATCTATTCGGGATTGACAACCCCCGTTCGGGTGATTAACTACCACCAGGTAAACGAACGTTATAACATGTCGGATCATTGTTGGGGATTACAGGGCCCCCCGACACATACATACTTGGAACATTTTGGTGACATTACATTTGTCATGCATTCTTTATAAAATCTTTGGGATAAGATTTGGTACTTATGGTGATATAAAATGTGTTATGCATTCTTTATAAAATCTTTGGGATAAGATTTGGTACTTATGGTGATATAAAATGTGTTATGCATTCTTTATAAATCTATGAACTCACCAACTTTAATGTTGACACTTGTAAGCATGTTTTTTCTCAGGTGGATTAGATGCTTGGACCATTTGATGTGCATTGGAGTCTTTACATTCAAGCTTTCATTTGAATGCAAATTATGGGACAAAATGTATTATTAAATTCAATTTTATTATTGAATTAACAAATGTTATTATTCCAAGACACCTAGAGGTCGTTCTCACTTGTATCTATTGCTGTGTATTACGAAGTAACACCCCATTTGGTATTCCGCTGCGCTGTAAGTGATTTTTGGGGGTTTACAGCTTGGAATCAGAGCAATGGTTATAGAGAACACAGGTTGCATATTTTACCCAACCAATAACCGTTTCACATATAATTGCATACAACAAACATTTTTCACAGTGGCATACACGCTACTTGCTTATGTGCTTTCATAAGTGCTGCATTGATGCATACTGGCATACATATATATAATATATATATGCTTGCATTCCTTTTCGCTATATCGAACGAGTATTTTATATAGAGTTATTTATATAAATACCGGAGCGTTTCTTAAGACATTGTGGGTTGCAAATTGTCTCAATTAATGTCTTACATTGTGAGTTGCACCAAAGACTCAATTTATGTTCTCATACATTGTAAGTTAAACAATGGTCGCAAAGAAAATTATTTTTCTCTAGCTTTATATGATAATCTTATTACGCGAAAGCCGTTATAATTTGTTTACATGGAATTAGTATGAATCTAGTATTAAAAGTCTTGTATAGGCGGGACTTTAATATGAGGAATTGATATGATAATTGCTAAGTTAACAAAGCCCAGTCACAGTTTCAGTTTGCACGGGAATGTTACGATCTTAAATATTGCAAGTCTTGTATAGGCGGGATTTGTAATAGGAGGATCGATATGTAATCCCACTATACTGATATGTTTATAGAGACTTTACCATATTTTACTCTAACCGATGTACTCTTTAATTATCTTAGAACTTTATATGATCTCGCCTGGCAGTTTTTACTTCCAGCTTCTAAAGAACGAGTTTTTAAATCACTCACCCATACTCAGTAAAAGCACATGCAATCGTCAGTGTCCAACCACCCTGAAGTTATGAGAGTACGCGTATTGCACCGGGAATTATTAAGTAGGATGATTTATAATCTGTTTATTTAAAAGGATTGGGACGCCTCTTCATTTAAATAAATAAATTATAAATCACCGAACTATAAGTTTATCATTTCTTACTTACAAAATTTTTGACGCTCTTTATGAATTAAGAAATTATAAATGAGGTGGGCTTAATGGTACCGATATGTACCACGAGTATAAACCTGAAATCGATAATCCATCAGAATACCGTTAAAAAGAGTTTGGAAGCACAATATTGTCTTGCCACCCGCATAAATCTTAAGGCCGTACATATGGAGCAACTTATCTCATTCTTAAGTTATTACTTATGACATTGCAAGTCTTTGCAATCACGAACTGTCTGTGGAGCTAACAGACTGAGTGCAATATCCCGTCACCATTTGTTATAGTATTGATGTTATGGTCACTGTTGTTGGGTCCTGGAGCGGTCCTGACTGATACAACCTTATCCAATAAGTAATGCAACTCCCCTTTAAACGAGATAAACACATATCGACGAAACAGATATTTTTGTGACAATTCAAATTCGGGGCCACTAGTAGGAAGACGTAGGTCGCGGTACATCCTAGTACTGCCAAGAACTGGCAGTTGAGCGTGCTTGAGTGAGAGTAGCACTGGTTTGGGTGACCTGCGGGAAGTCCCAAGCAAGGAACACGAAAGCAAAGCGGTGAGCATGAGGGCAAAGCAGACAATATTGTGGTCTGAGTAAGCCGGATGTTCGGTAATACGATCCAAGTGGGTGGTTAATATCAAATCATAAAACTTGTGACGATATTTTTCTAAATATCTACCTTGAAGGATTATATAGCCGGTCAACTTAGCCAGCTTTTTGTATGGATTGAGAAGTGTCCGAAACATCTAATCCTACTTAAGAAAGTTATCATCGTACTTGCTTAGAAACGGTTTATCAGATGTTAAAACGCTTTTCTCGTCACACAATCGATACACGAATTTATCTGCGGACGAGATTTCTTTAAGGGGTAGGTACTGTAACATCCGAGAATTTTCGAATTTAGTATGACGAGGTCAATCTTTTGACTTTTTGGGTCTGGCTTTGACTTATAAGAACTATATCCTAAATCACCGTATCACGCCTCGGACTCTAAAGCAAATTTTGAAGTGGAATGACATTCCTGACAACTATTTAGTTTTGCCTCGAGACCTGTAAACGAGCCGAAAAGGCTAAACAGCACCGCAAACATTATTCGAACAATATACAACGCGGACACACAAAAACAATTAAATTTGTTTTTAATTATCAGTATTTATTTAATAAAAATATTAAATAAATTATTCATCATTTTTAATTAAAAGCGTTTTTGAAAACGCGACTATTCGAGTTGAAATCCATTTTTATTTCAGACGGAGCGAAACCGGTTCACAAAATGAATAACAAATATTTTATAAAATGTTATAAAATATTTATCAAATATTATCAAATAAATACTCATTTTTATCAGAAAAATGATTATAAAAACAATGGCGCAAGTTTCGAGATTTGAATCGTTCGTTAAGTCGCTCAAATGAGTCCCGAACCGATATTTATAAAAGTATAATAAAAATGTTACACTTTTAACCCCCCAACTATTATAACTTTTCATTTTAAATTTATATATATATAAAAATCTTATACATCTTTTCATTTTCATCACATATAACACACACACTTTACACAACTCTCTCCCTCTCCCACCTTTCTTCTCCGGCGAGTCTCCCCACCGCCGGCCACCACTCGCCGCCGCCGGAAAACTTTTCCGGCGGGATTTTTCCGGCAAGACCAAAAAGGCTCCTCGTGGGCCGATCTACTCGATCCCCACTACCACTCTCTCTCACGCGCCTATATCCACCATCAACACCACCACAGTCCCGCCACCATCTCCATAGCCGAACTACATCATCACCATCATCATATCAAAATCACCAAACGAAGAAGGTGCGTTTGGTTTTGTTTATAAAAATGAAGAAGGGTCGTTTGGTTTTGTTGTAGAAACGAAGGGGTGTTTGTTTTATAAGTTATAGCAAAAAAGCTCAAGATAAACACTTTTACAACATTAAATATTATCTTAAGATATGAAAGAAAGAGCATTTACCTAATATTCCAGTCCAGTAGATCCTTCTGAAAATCACAAGTTGTGACAATGAGGTCGGTGACAGGAGGTGAAAGGCTAACAGGTGGGCATGCAGCTAGAAATGTTCTCATTCTATTGGAAAGCTGTGAAGTATTAAAACATGTAGCAAGACATGGAGTCTACAAATCTAGAAAAACATGGAGTCAGAATAATAATAAGTACAAATTAACTTAAGTTTATCAATGAATTAAACTATTAAACCACTTACGTAATGAAGCACTTGCTTATCGTGCATTTCTATATCACTAACAATTTCGTTTCTGATATTTATAACCAGCGACTTCATTTTAAGATACCCAATTGTATAAGAACTTTGGTCAACCGTTGACTTTCTGCCGCTCCCGGAAACATACTCATCGGTTTCTGCCAAGTATTTTCCCATAATCTTTCGGACACCGGTCTGAAAATATTTATATGAACTGCAGTTTGGCTTCCTGGAGACATCATGTCGTGCAAAAGAGAGTATAATTTTAATGCAGGGTCTATAGCAGGAGATATGGATCCAGATTTTATAGTTGTATCCCCTGATGGTGAACTTTCATCAAGCGACTTATAATTTTCAAAAGCTAGTGCAATTGTTTCTTTAATTTGATCGGAAAGCGACACCAACATGCGATTCTGAAAAGAATTAAGCAGCCATTATCTCACCTGTCATTTATGCAATGGACATAATTCTCATATAATAATATAAACATAGAGAATTTTTTTATATGAAAAGACACATATTATTCCTCACCTCTAGGAACTCAACGTGCATTGCTTTTAATCTTCACTGTGAAAATAAGTCCGAAAATCACCGTGAGTACGTCTGTTGTTGGTGTAGCCACGTCCATGACATATGAAAGGTATCTGAGCAAAAAACATTTATATTATAAATCGCCCGGGTAAATTGTTAAATAAAGGGTTAAAGGGTGAAAATTGTTAATAAATAAAGTGTAGGGGCAAAGTATCACATGGTAAAAAAAGTCTAATAGGAAAAAGTTGATTAATATAGTGTCACGTCAAATTACTTCCGTCAAAGTGCTACAATAGGAAGATTAGGAAAAGATTTTTATTCTTTAGAAAAAATAATACTTTGATGCATACTATAGTAAAAGGTGGCAACTTCGATGGGCCAGACCAATGAACTTAAAAATTGCCCGCTAAAAGACTAAACTGATGCTTCTTAGTATATAACAACAACGCAGGCAAAAGCTACACCATAACTAAAATAGCAACCCAGCATGCTATTTTGTCCTCATCTGTGATGCATTTTATTATATTGATAAATTAAGTGTAATTAATTTTTAAAATAAAAAAAAGACTAATTTTTAAAAAAATCTTACCAAAAAAGGTGATTTGATTTTTTTTTAAATACAAAAGTCTCTGAAGTGTCGTTGTGTGGTGTATATTTTTATGATTCAAGTTTTAAATTTATATTTTGTCGACTTAACCAAAAACAACGCTTTAACGGGCAATGTACCCCCGGTCGGTGGTAGATTCGTTTTAAGTATGGTGTCGAACACTTTAAGCGAGGTTAAATCTCTTAATTTATTTATATTTTGGTTATCTAATCTAAGTTAATTCTAATCTAAATTAAACCTATTTTAATCCTATGTTAGTTCTACTCTTAATCCTAACAGGTAAAAGGAGGGTTTCAGCCCGAGAGACTTACACGGGTTTGGTTGGCGACTACAATCAAATCAAGACGCTTTAACCCAGGCAAGCAAATTAACAGAAGATAAAAGAGCGGTCAAGCATTATGATAGAAAACTAACCGAGTTAACGAATGATACCAAAAATTGAACGATTACAAAAGTATAAAAATTACACGTTATCTCATATGGATTGGAATGCATTGCAAGACCTCTTCTGCTCTTTTTCTCCTCTAAAAATTAACCTTTGTGGTTTAGGTATCGAGAATATGATTTAGCACACTTAAAACTCGTTTTTGAGTTTTGTATTTATAGGATCTCGAGTCGGTGTCGATATGATGTATCCAGTGTATTGTATTGGATATGGCGTATTGGGGTTTCTTAGAGTAGGGATCACGTTTGATATCTTTCAGAATATTCATATACTATATCTCCAATACGGCGTATTGGTCTTCACTGGATACGGCGTATTGAATTTGTTTCCTTTGTGGTCTTTGGTGAGTGCAGGCACAGATACGCCATACCTTCATTGATAGATACGACGTATTGGTTGTCAAAATAGTAAATCTTTAAAATGTCTTCGTTTAAACTCCAGAATGTGCGCCTTTTGCTAATATTCACCAAGTACGCCGTAATTATTGCAATTCTCAAATATAAACGATTAAGTAACAATTCTTTGCAATAATTATACAAAATGGGTTAATTACATGGGATAAATGATGCTATAAGATAGACGTTATTTGATGTTATCAGTCTCCGCTTGAGATTTTGCTTTCTTATATAAAAGATTCAAGAATAACACTCATAAATTCCAAGATCCAATTCATCAAAACAATTTGTATAACCTTCTTAGTTACATCGTAAACCGAAATCACATTTTATCAATTCATCATTAACACTATATTGAATCTATATGTCAAAAATTCCATTATAACAAAACCATAAATCTTAAATTCAGTTAATGTAAATCTATAGACTCATCATCATCTTCAAATCACTAGTGCAAGAATTTGTAAGAGCAACACATATGCAAAAAAAAGAGATAGTATATAAAGATCCCCCTCCCTCACTAAAACACCATTTGTACCACTTTGTTTTTTTATTTTTTATTTTTATAATTTTGTTTATATCATAAAACTGTGAAAAGAAAATTGCAGAATAAAATTATAAAATTTAACAAGTCAAAATATTAAACTGACAAAAAGTACGGAACAAAAACTAATAAAAAAACTGTGTTATACCGTAAATAAGAGGAAAAATGAATATAAAATACATAACATGTGTACTTTTGATGGGTCAAGGGGTCGTTATTGTAGCACCCAAAACCCAAAAGAAAAATACAAAAAACAACCCATATGGGTCCACTACAATGAAGGAGGTTGTTATATAAGAAATAGTTATTTATCCGGTAAATAGAATCAAATGAATAATTATTAAATGAATCATGTAGTGTTCGTCATTGTTGGTGTATAAGAAATATTTTGTACTAAAAACTGTGAAGAACACAAGAAAATAAGCTGCATTATTATGTTTTTTTTCTTGAAAGGAGGATGAAAGAGGGGAAGTTGTGGACCCGGGTATCAAAGATGTATACCCTATCCCTTCAATTGGTTTGACGTATGGCCAGTTATTTAGTATCATATCCAATTTTAAAATTAACATTCTTCAAACAAGCACCTTTAATGAATATCAAATCCATTCCTTGATTCCTATAACCACACACCAAACGTCTCCTAAGGTTTGGATGTTAATTTAGAATTGAGGAAAAAGGAAACATAAGATGTGAAAAAACATATTTTATGTGTGTGTAAATAATAGTAAGTGGATAAAAGAGAGGTTTAAAAGAAAATTTGTTTATATAGTGGATTTTTTTTTTTTTTGAACGGCGACTTTTATTAAGAAAAACTAGCAAGGAGCTAGAAATTACAAAGAAATAAATGTAGAAGGGTTGAACCTTAAGAGTTGACACGCCTTGAAATATGGTTGGAAATATTTTGTAATCAAAAGTTTTCATAGTTAGGAAGAGTTGAATGTTGAATTTTTCTGTACTCCCTTATATAAATACACAACTTAACTCACACACATAACTCATAATCTACACACAGATAATCACACCTTCTCTCTCATATCATGTACCTTGTAAAGCTTGCAGGATTCAAGTAATTCAAGGTGTTTGTCGTTAATCCTTTTTGTTATGTACATGTTGAACAATGCTTTGGCATCAAAGCCATCATTGACAGGACTACATCGTTATAAACAGTACTCAAGATAAACACTTTTACAACATTAAGATATGAAAGAAAGAGCATTTACCTAATATTCCAGTCCAGTAGATCCTTCTGAAAATCACAAGTTGTGACAATGAGGTCGGTGACAGGAGGTGAAAGGCTAACAGGCATGCAGCTAGAAATGTTCTCATTCTATTGGAAAGCTATGAAGTATATAAACATGTAGAAAGACATGGGAGGTCTACAAATCTAAAAAAACATGGAAGTCAGAATAATAATTGGTACTAATAACTTAAGTTTATCAAATGAATTTAAACTATTAAACCACTTACGTAGGAAGCACTTGCTTATCGTGCATTTCTATATCACTAACAATTTCGTTTCTGATATTTATAACCAGCGACTTCATTTTAAGATACCTAATTGTATAAGAACTTTGGTCAACCGTTGACTTTCTGCCGCTCCCGGAAACATACTCATCGGTTGGTTTCTGTCAAGTATCTTCCTATAATCTTTTGGACAGCAGTCTGAAAATATTTATATAAGTGCATTTTTGCATCAGGGGACTATGTCGTGCAAAAGAGAGTATAATTTTAATGCAGTATCTATAGCAGGAGATATGGATCCAGATTTTATAGATGTATCTCCTAATGGTGAACTTTCATCAAGCGACTTATAATTTTGAAAAACTAGTGCAATTGTTTCTTTAATTTGATCGGAAAGCGACACCAATATGCGATTATGTTGGTGTCGCTTTCCGATCAAATTAAAGAAACAATTCCACTAGTTTTTGAAAATTATAAGTCGCTTGATGAAAGTTCACCATGAGGTGATAAATCTATAAAATTTGGATCCATATCTCCTGTTGTAGACCCTGCATTAAAATTATACTCTCTTTTGCATGACATAGAGTCTCTAGAAGCAAAAATGCAGTTATATAAATATTTTTGTTGTCCAAAAAAATTATGGGAAGATACTTGACAGAAACTGATGAGTACAGTTCATATACCGGGAGCGGCAGAAAGTCAACGGTTGACCACAGTTTATATACAATTGGGTATCGTAAAATGAAGTCGCTGGTTAAAAATATCAGAAATGAAATTGTTAGTGATATAGAAATGCACGATAAGCAAGTGCTTCCTACGTAAGTGGATTAATAGTTTAAATTCATTTGATAAACTTAAGTTATCGGTACTAATTATTATTCTGACTTCCATGTTTTTTTTAGATTTGTAGAGCTCCCATGTCTTTCTACATGTTTATATAGTTAACAACATTCCAATAGAATGAGAGCATTTCTAGCTGCATACCCACGTGTTTTTTCAACTTGTGATTCTCCACCTATGTGCCTTGTCTGTTTTTTGCATTTATGTATATGCTTGCCATGCCCTATCTTCACATATGTGCCTTGTGGTTTTCGCATTTATGTTCCTTTTGTGCTTTTAAGCTTGTATCCTCCTTTGATCCTGTGTCGGTATGTGCCTATGTCCGCCTATGTGTTTCTTGGCTCTATGTGGGAATGCTTGTTTTGTATTTGACCCCTTTTTTGCCTCTTCTCATGTGGTCTCTTTGGTTACACGCTCTCTTGCCGAAGGTCTTTTTGAAAACAATCCCTCTATTTTCGGGTAGGGGAGTGACTCTCTACATTCCACCTCCCCCATACCTCGCTCATGCGGAATTGGGTACGGGTTGTTGTTGTTGTTGTATCTCACCATGTCTTTATGCAAATGACATAATCTCATATTAGTAAGTAGAAGAGTAAATTGCATAAATCGTCCTCAAAGTTTGGCAAAATTGCATGTTTCATCCCAAACATTACGAAAATGCAAGGATCGTCCATGTGGGGAAACCTTTGGTGCAAGTATCGTCTCTGCGGGGGATTTATGCAATTTTCTCTAAGTAGAAACATCAATATTTTTTTTATGAAAAGACACATATTATTCTCACCTCTAAGGAACTCAACATGTCATTGCTTTTAATATTCACTGGTAAACTATACTATGCATGTCCACTATCAAAGGTGAACAAACACATGTTTTTTATTTATGCAATATGTAAATAATCTGGTTAATTGTCCTCGGGAAAATAGCTTTGGATGTGGATTTTTCAACACCGCCAAGCTGTTCTCCAAGACCTTTAACACCTTAAAGTTATTTTCCAGGACCTTCAAAAAATGTAGAGTGCTCTAAGCACTTGCTTGGAAAGATAACGGTACTCAACGCAACGGTGTATATGTATATGCATCCGGAACAACACACAGTTAATTCAGCCGCACTATTTCACGAAGTTTACAATAAGATGGGAAAACTTTATTTGCAATAGTTTATCATTTGGAATGTAATTTGTATGTTTCCTTATTTAAACATTTATGGCTTTTCTAATGTAATTGGTATGTTTTATTGTTTAAACTTTTATTGACTTTTGTAATGTAATTCAGCTATAGTGTTTCTTGTTTATCTAATGAAGTAAGGGTAAAAGCTATAACATAGCTTATATTTTCATGTATGTGAAGACTTATGTAATTATATACCCTTTATGTTATGAATTGTTTTTTATGATATGAATGTGTTTTATCTGCACACTGTGGAAAGAGGTCTGCACAATTGAAAAGTATAGGATAGTGGTTCATATGTAAAGTACATGTTAGTGGCAATCATAGTGGGGTGTGTAGTTTTATGAAAAGACACATATTATTCTCACCTCTAAGGAACTCAACATGTCATTGCTTTTAATATTCACTGGTAAACTATACTATGCATGTCCACTATCAAAGGTGAACAAACACATGTTTTTTATTTATGCAATATGTAAATAATCTGGTTAATTGTTAAAAATTAATTTCTTTACTCTTTAACAGCCTCGGGAAAATAGCTTTGGATGTGGATTTTTCTTATGGAAAGAGAAACGAGTCCATCTATTGACCAGTTATCTTGGAGCTTCATCGACTCCAAGTTATTCTCCGGGACCTTCAACACCTCCAAGCCGTTCTCCAGGACCTTTAACACCTTAAAGTTATTTTCCAGGACCTTCAAAAAATGTAGAGTGCTCAAACTGTAAGCACTTGCTTGGAAAGATAACGGTACTCAACGCAACGGTAGATATGTATATGCATCCGGAACAACACACAGCTTATATTTTCATGTATGTGAAGACTTATGTAATTATATACCCTTTATGTTATGAATTGTTTTTTATGATATGAATGTGTTTTATCTGCACACTGTGAAAAGAGGTCTGCACAATTGAAAAGTATAGGATAGTGGTTCATATGTAAAGTACATGTTAGTGGTAATCACAGTGGGGTGTGTAGCAACTTGCATTCATAGTGGGATTTTGCCTATATAATGGTTGTCTTAGGCTTAGTGATCATATGCATAGCTAAGAAATACAACAAATCATGTCCTGGTTGCGTAGGATTGTGGAGTTAAGGGACTCGGCCTAGTCTATACTTGATCAAGTTCTGGGAGGTTTGCCCCACAAACGGCTTAAAATGTCAAAAAACCTGTTCCGACATGTGCATTAATGGTCCATGTTAAATCTAAAGCAGTTTATTTGTAAAACATATGGTGTGAATATTCTAATTTTATATACATATATTTTTACATTCATTAAAAATATAAGAAAACTTGAGGTCACGTTTTATAACTCGAAAATGATCGATAGATAACCCGACAAGAGACAAAACGCACCTAGGATCCCCCCTAGGATGCTTTTGGCGTTCGAACCTAACAAGGAGACCACAAGGCTTATTTTTAGCTTGTGTGTCTCATGCATGCATCTCTATTTTTCCTATTTTGATTTCAAAACACACACATTTCATTTCAAGACACACATTAAAGCTAGCTAACTTGAGCATTTCAAAACGGATTTTGATCAAATTATACTTGTATATATTAGGATGGTTAAAATAGTCGTCGAAAAGTGTGTTTTAATAAAACGTTGCTTAAATGTAGATTTTTGGCATTTTGTTGGAATTTGAATTATTTGAGGAAAATGTTTTAAAAATAAGGTCTAAGACCTTGGGAAACGTTTTATAAACGAATGGGCCATGCCAAAATTTTATAAAATTATTATACTTAGAAAATATTTCTCTAAAACTAATTTTCTCAAACAATTGTACAACACATGTTTTACGACTCTTATGCATCAACCAAAAACATACGTTTAAAACGTATTTCTAAATCGGACGTTAACTAGGTCGTGGCTAGACGTTGTTGCATACTCTTATGCATCCCCACCTTTTAAACCCTTTTCCGGTGGGGGAAAATGATACTTAAAATCTATTTCAACTATTGTTTCTACTGTGCAAAACTTCTTATTTCTCCTTGGAAATGATATGTGCCTATGATTGCATGTATGAATGCTATGTGAATGCTATATGAATGCTATATGAATGATATATGATTGCGTCCGAAATAAGCATGGAATCATCTATAAAATTACGAACCGAATTAACTAAGAAAATACATGTGCCCATCAGAGACCAATATTAACGATCTTGCTTGTGGACCAACTCCAACGAGTTGATCCAAGAACTCAAATCAGAATGTTGCTCATAAAATAACATATCTTATCCATTAAACACCTTTTTTTCATACAATACATCATTAGATCTATCATGTTTCTTTTAAGATCCTACATTTCCCTAATTATATCTAGCCAAAACATTCACCATGAATTCCTTTAATAACCTGAGACCACATAGAAGAACTTTGAGTGATGAATCTTCACAGCCACTTGAACAAAAGAGTTCGGTTCAATGCATAGAAACTAGAGACACTAAGACCACCGTTCTTCTTTGAGGCCGAAACTTTATTCCATTACACCCACATCATCTTACGATCTTTTCCATTTCTCTAATAAAAAAGTTTCTACGAATCGCTTCCATTGTTTTCAACACACCCATGGGAACTTTAAAAATTGACATATGATACAAAGGAAACGAACCAAGGACATATTTTAAAAACGTCAATCTGCCACTATTTGAAAGAGTTTCAAGCTTCCATTTGAACAACCGAGATGAAATATTAATAGTTACAGCATCCCAAGTGTGTATTATAGACATCGATCCTCCCATCGTAACACCAAGATAAGAGAATGATGTTTTAAATGTGGAACATCCAACTAAATAAGATGCCATCTCTTTAGTGGCGGGAGATAGGGAGGGGGCTCGGGGGGCAAGTGCCCCCTCAGCGAAAACCCGCCCGCTATCCGCCGGTATTTACGAAATAGCCCCTATCACAATGTGTCAAATTACGAAAACTACCTCATTTTGAAAATTTTACAAAGTGCCCCCTCCCCACACTAACGGCTGTTAAGTAACGACCGTTATTTTTCTTTTTAACAATTTAAAAAAATAGTCCTTGTGGTCGGTTAAGTAACGACCGTTAGTAACAACCGTTAACTTAATTTCTTTTTTTAGCAATTTACAAAAATAGCCTTTGGAATTATCGGTACGTTGCAACGTTAGTCCCTCGCGCCCCACGGCAGAACACGGGTAACCCACCTCATTTTGATACATATTTATATATATTAAAAATAAGTTGGATACAAAATATGAATTTTTAATGCACAAAATGTCTATTTATAAATTTTTAATGCGCAAACGTTTTCTTTCACAATTTTATTTTCATCGAAATTATACATGTACTTTTAGATAAACTTTTTTTTCTTTATCTCATCCTCCAGTCAATTTTATTAATTTTTTGGGAAATGCTAACAAGAGCCCTAAGGGTTGTAGTTAAGTAGATAATTTTTATTACAATACAACCTATAAATTGATACTTGATTATGATTGGTTGAATTCTAATGTTACAAACATTTATAATAAAATAAAGACTCCACGCATAATGCACGTGTAAGTGAATGATTTATTGTTGTAACGATAATATTGTAGTGACTCAGTGAGTTGTTAATTAGGAAATCACTACATGTCACATGATTACATATATTGATGCCATCCATCCAAAAGTGTATATTACATTTCAAAAATGTATATTTATGCGTTTGAGTTTATAAACATTTCAAACTTTTGATTAAATATATTGATGCCATCCATCCAAAAATGTATATTACAACATCACTATGGTATTTATTTTGATGTATCACTCATTCACTGTAAACGTTTAGCTGATTGGATAAAGGAGGATTTTTGCAGAAACAAGTCATGGATTTAATCTCAACTCCCGGCTAAAAGGTCACTAGAACATGTGCTCATTGCCTAGGGAATGATCCTTTGAGAAGAGTCAGTCGGCAGCCAAAAGGGTGCACGAGATCAGGATTTCCCACCGATTTAAACCTTTTTGAGACTATACTTTCATACGTTGATATAGATCGTCAAATTTCTAGAGTGTACACATGCATTTATCAATTTCGCCAGAAACAATAGTAGATCAGTTCATGCTAAAAGCCTGCAGCATAATATATATGTTGGTTTTCTTCGCCAAACCAGAATATAGAGGTAAGTTAGGAAAATAGGTACTTTTTTTAATCTTATTTTGTTTATAGCCCCTTGGGTATTTACGAAATAGCCCCTCACATTATGTGTCAAATTACGAAAACTACCTCATTTTAAAAAATTTACAAAGTGCCCCCTCCCCACACTAACAGCTATTAAGTAACGACCGTTAGTAACAACCGTTAACTTAATTTATTTTTTTAGCAATTTACAAAAATAGCCTTTGGAATTATCGGTACGTTGCAACGTTAGTCCCTCGCGCCCCACGGCGGAACGCGAGTAACCTACCTCGTTTTGATACATATTTATATATATTAAAAATAAGTTGGATACAAAAATGATTTTGCCCAAACATTTTCTTTCACAATTTTATTTTCATCGAAATTATACATGTACTTTTAGATAAACGTTTTTTTCTTTATCTCATCCTCCACTCAATTTTATTAATTTTTTTTGGGAAATGCTAACAACAACCCTAAGGGTTGTCGTTAAGCAAATATTTTTTTATTACAATACAACCTACGAATAATTTTGATTGGATGATAATCCCAAAAAAGTAGAGACAATCCCGAAATTAGTGAATACGCAATTGATACTTGATTATGATTGGTTGAATTCTATTTTAACAAACATTTATAATAAAATAAAGACTCCACGCATAATGCAGGTGTAAGTGAATGATTTATTGTTGTAACGATAATATTGTAGTGATTCAGTGAGTCACTACATGTCACATGATTTCAGTTTATGCGTTCGAGTATATAAACATTTCAAACTTTTAATTACATATATTGATGCCATCCATCCAAAAATGTATATTAGAGCATCACTAGGGTATTTATTTTGATGTACCACTCATTCACCGCAAACGTTTAGTTGATCGGACAAAGAGGATTTTTGGAGAAACAAGTCATGGATTTTAATCTCAACTCCCGGCTAAAAGGTCACCGGTACATGTGCTCATTTCCTGGGGCATGATCCTTTGAGAAGAGTTAGTCGGTACCCAAATGGGTGCTCGAGATCAGGGTTTCCCACCAATTTAAACCTTTTTTAGACTATACTTTCATACGTTGATATAGATCGTCAAATTTCTTGAGTGTACACATGCATTTATCAATTTCGCCGGAAACAATGGTAGATCAGTTCATGCTAAAAGCTTGCAGCATAATATATATGTTGGTTTTCTTCGCCAAACCAGAATATAGAGGTAAGTTAGGAAAATAGGGAATTTTTTTAATCTTATTTTGTTTATAATGTTTCTACGTATACTTGCTAGGTTGTAGGTCTGAAAATCCTACACGAACCCTAATTTATGTTCATAAACCCTAATTTTTAATTCAATTTTCGACATAGGATTATGATACTTCTGATACTTGAGGGAATTTGAGGATTGGGTATGCTTCAAAATTCGCTCTCTCTTTATTTTGTTTTTGTGTCATAGACTTTGCTCATCTTCAGTACCCGTTATCGTGTCTTAGCTTATTATATAGTTTACTATATAATAATAAGCTTATATAAGCCCATAAACCGGGAAATTAAAGCTTATGAAAAATAAGCCGAAATCACATAAGCTCATAGGCCGACAAATAAGCTTAGTTTAGGCTAATTTGACTCGGCTTATATTTCAATTACGTAATATTTCATAAGATCATATCTAGTTTTTTGGTTTATGAGTAATGGTGTTTGTTTAAGCTTATTTTTGGACTTATGTGCTTATATAGGCTTATCATAACACATTAAGCTCATATAATCGCATAAGTTTCAAAATAAGCTGCAAGCCAACCACATCGGCTTAAACAAACATCCCTTGACTCAGCTTATTAGCACATACTCTTGTTGGAGGTTTTCTTGAATGTAGTCTTCCTATGCTCGAGTTGGGTTATCTAATGAGAAGCTCATAAGATAAAAAAGTGAGCTTTTCTAAATTCAAGTATGTTCATATGTCAACAAACTAAGCTAATCCAAATATCACCTTAGAGTGTTTAGGGTCTCTTAAATGATTATTTGTCAGTAGGGTTCCTAAACTACTTATTTTAGTGGTCAAGTAGATTGGAATTGCGTATATAAACTGCTTATACAAAATGTCTCAGAGATAGAGGAAACTGTGAGAAAACTGCTTAACACAGTCATGACCCACACAAGTAAGTGTATTACCGAAAACACACTAAGCATAGTAAAACACCTATTACAAAATGTGTATTACCTTCATACGCTTTGCAAGCATCTACTGACTTAGTACGCAAATGGACGAAAATGGTCGAAATTGGTCAAAAACGGCCGAAATCAGTCAAAGACAGTCGAAAACGTATAAGAACGTTAAAACGGATGAAAAATGCTATTTCCCAAAAGACCCATCTATAAATATTAAGGGAGACCCAACTAGACCCATCTATAATATTAAGAGAAAAATGCTAGACCCATCTTGACCTATCTATAAATTTAGAAGAGACCTTATTTCGAACTGACCCGTCCTTTAAAAATATTTAACCAACTAGACCCAAATTTAACCAATGGGTCTAAAATTGCCACCTCTAATTTAAACTTGTACAAATAAGCAATTTTGTTACTATTTCGAACCTAAATGAACCTGACCCGCCAAATTGAACCGAGCCCGACTAACACGATTTTAGATAAGGTCAAGTTCAGATATGTTATTTTTAGCCTTGACCCAACTTTTCCCTAGACAAATTAAACAATACCAGATTGTTCATCGGTTCTTTTATAAGTTTCATATCCATATCTTCAAAATAGCTCAATAGCGATATACAATATTTTATTTTTTATTTGTTGCACTAGTATAATATTTAAACATTTTGATGTAAGGCTGATTATGATTCGAAAACCAAATTAGACCAACAAAAACCGAACCGGAACAAAAACCAATTTGACCCAAATCACGAGACCGAAATGTTCGGCCCAAATGTTTATTCATGAAAAAAAACCATCTAGTTAATGTACTATAGATGATTCGTTAAAGTGTCTTAACTCGAATGAAACAAAAACTTAGACTCGTAGTAGTCGTGATCGAAAACTTTGAAATAAGCAATTCCGAATACCTACTTAGAATAACATCAAGGTTTTATGGTAGAAGGTTTAAAGCAATATTAGAACCGATGCAGGATAGATAAAAGATGTCTGAAACATTATCAATGCTAAATGATAAATGTCTAATTCCGCTAAGAAAACAACAAAATCAAATTTCAAAATTACTGGATACGGATAGGATTACATATATATCTTAATAAGATAACCCATAATAAACGAACAAAAATATGGTTTTGCTATCAACCATCATCTAGCACAAACCACAAGCACCAAGCCTTTGTGTTCATATTTATCATCGGCGTCTCATCTTAATCTCCGGGAACTTCAGAGGAGCAGGAAGAGTGGCCAACATTATGTAGTTTTCTCTCGTAAACTTGCAGCCAGATATTCAAAGTGAGGCCTCAATGCACCGGTGGTCATTCTTAGATCGTTAGCTATGCAAGAGAATTCTTGTTTTGAAGTCATCAACAAAGAGAGTAAGCACCAGAACATAGTTGATCAGAAGATCCCTTTTGTCGTCAGCGAGTCTTCCTCATACAGTGTTGGCAAACATGTCATTGAACTTTTGAGTCAATATGTTTGGCAATTTATGATGTTTAGCGGATGAAAAGCCAAAACGCTTATCTTTAAATTCAATGAGATGATTGATGTACGAGTATATGCGTGCAAGGTTCTCCCTTTCCTTCTCATCCTACATCAGGAATTAGAGAACTATAACTATCAAAGTCTAGTAACAGATGAATGAATGAAAATTAGCATGATGCTGTTTCTAAAAGGTAGCACATGTCTATTTTTAATGTATTTTACTACACATGGGTCAAAAAAAATTTAGCTACAAATGAAACGGGTCAAATGGGTTAGATCACGTTGCAAGTCAACTGTTACCTAAAGTTATATTTTTACTGTTTGTGTTATCAAATTTGATGCATTAGCTGTAACACCCCCGCCCCGACATAGGAGTGGGAGGTCACAAATAACTACAAAGCAGCTAAACCTAAACATGAGAGACCAATTTTATTAATAAGTTCAGTTTCGATAATAATTAAAATTTTCTTCTAGAAAGTGTAGCCTCAAATTTACATAATACCTAAAATAATAATCTAAGTGGAGTCTCCAAATGCATAATCTCTAAGTTCGAGCTAGCTCTCGTCACACATCCCCGTTAACCCCGAGTACCTGCCGCGGAAAAAAAAATGCGGCAGAGCTAATCGCTCAGTGCGCAGATGTAGATAACAAATAACAATGACAATATCAAAATATATGAGAGTGAAGAAAGAAATACCAAGAGATCATAATGGCAATTTACTCGTCATATCAACACCTCAACACCAGAGTAATCAAAGAAATATAAGGCTGAAGGAAAAAGTTTGGGATATTTATACCGAGTATCCTACAT
Source organism: Tanacetum coccineum (assembly GCA_026074375.1). NCBI lineage: Eukaryota > Viridiplantae > Streptophyta > Magnoliopsida > Asterales > Asteraceae > Tanacetum > Tanacetum coccineum. The sequence continues at coordinate 42,967 of BQNB010002413.1, read as the reverse complement.
CATATCATATCAAGTGCACTCCACGTGCTAAAATCATATCATATCAAGTAACACCACCAGTGCATTAAAATCGTATCGACGGAAGGTGTGTATGGCACTACGACACTCGACCGCATGGCCATATCTGGCCATATATAAATCATATCATAACATAGCCTAGGATGCATCCATACGCTTCCTCAAGTACTCAACTCATAATCATAAGGCTCTCGTCATACGGCTCACGCGAGCAAATCATATCACAATTAAAAGGCTATCCCATGAGCAAATAAAATCATATCATAATCATAAGGGAGAAACGCCGTGGACTAATCACACCGCCACAGATAGTGTCACCCAATTGATGCCACAATGACGCAGCCACGGTACCTCCATGACTAGTTGCTCGGTATTCCTAACTCCTGTTTACATATCTAGGGTTCTATGGTAGCACAATGAATATATAAACCAACCATACACCGTTTCATAAAATCAGTTTAAACATAGTTTTCATAAAAAAATATGTTCACCGTGCATAAGAGTCCTATGGGAACATAAGCGCTCATATAAAAGTGAAATCACATCATTTCCAAAAATTATTTTAACATAATTTTCCCCTAGCATCATTAAAATATATTTCAAAAACATTTTCACACTTCATCATTATAAAAATGCTTTCTCAAACAAAGGAGATCATATTGCAAAAAGTTTATCATGGCACCGCAAAGGAAATCAATGGAAGTATATGAAGCAACCACAAAAGAGACTACGAGTATAAACGATTACGAACATGTTAAAGATTTAAGAGAGAGCACGTAAAAGAAGATCCGTAAAAATACTAATGATCAAAAGAACGAACATAGAGGATCATCCGTACCTGAGCAAGTGTCTAATATGCCTAACGCCAATAAGTCCGCCAAAATCCTCATAAGTCTACATTAACAAATCAACTCTAAATTAAACTACGGTCGTACTTTCATTTCCTAATATTCCAAGTCACGTTAGTTATTATTATTTCTTTAATATCAAGGGGTAAAGTTGTAATGTTTAAATTCTTTAACATTAGTTTGATAAATGTTCAATACATTAGGGACCATAAGTGTAAATTACACCATACAATTTCATTAGAAAAAGAACTACGTGAGGTTGTCTTCCTCATCCGAATAGGCAGAACCTATTTCCACACCCGGTTCACTTTTAACGCATTTCGATTGTTTCATTTTTGACATGTAACTTATAAGTCATTAGTTACACATTTTAGTATATCTTTGAGGTTCCGCTCTTTGCTTCCATATACGGCATAATCCAAGACCTAAAGATTTATCGATACCATTGTTACTGGTGGTTTTTCTCATTTATGTTTCCGTTGTTATATACTTATATACTCTAAGCGTTAAACAAGTTATTGAGAACATAGGAATGATATTGGGGTTCAGAAAATACCTTCGGCCAAACCTGAATAAGTCGATATCAAAATCGACCGCGCGTAGGGAGACCAACTCGAACCCCAGTGAACGAACTGAAATCATGACTCGAGCATGATTACAAATATGATCACGATCACGAACACTAACTCAAACCACTAGCAACTCCCGTCGTGAACACATGAAGTTCTAACACCTTGCATCATCATCGTGGAGCTAAACATAAGTATGGCCGCGAACACAAGCATGAAAATGAACGCCATAGCTTGAGTAGCGTGTTTGATTTAGCTCAAAACTCGAACATAAATACGATATGCAAACTTGAACAACCGAAAACCAAGACTATAATTCCGCTATCCCTCTTAAACGTGTACCAAAGTCGGTGAGACGCAAAGCTCCGGCCCAGACCTCAACATGGGTACGATACATGAGCATGATTATGATCACATACACCAATGTGGAACTTGAGCGATGTGTGTTGAGGCCTAACTCAGATTCTACTCTCTAGCTTTCTCTTAATTAGATTTGAGGTTGATGGGTTTTTTTTTTTAAAGTATTAGTTTCCATCTATTTAAATATGTGCAATTTTAGTAAATTTATGTCAATGGTATATGTAGTATATTGTCTATATAAATTAATGGAGCATTAGAAAAATAACGGGTATTACATGTGTTTCTATAATATGTGCTAAAGAAATGACGTTGTAACCCATCTTAACTGAGGTTACTCAACTAGTATATATGAAAAGTGAATGCAGAAAAGTGAAGTGCTAGAACTTGAGGAGAAGTACTGCTAAATTACATAATCATGGCCTCTTATATTGGCTTACAATTAAGACATAAAACATAACCGAAAGTAGAAAACTTATTGCAAACATTACTTCTAATTCGTAACTCATAAACTCATGAAAGACATAATAATGATAGTAACTACTACCCTTTGTAACGGCAAAAAGCACCATGACCGATTAAACCCAACAACCCATATCTTACTTTTGCATTACAACATAGACGATTTCCTTCGTTCTTTAATTTAGTCCAGTATGTATATCCAGGTCTTGTATGTTTCTCAAGAATTTTGTTCCATACCCCTTTGGTGTCTGATAAAACCTATAAGCAGCAATAAATAACAATAAATAACAATATGAACAAGATATAAAATTCCACAAATCTGAAATTGTTTATGATAATTACCTTGTCCACTGGCATATAATATTCAGGCAAACGAGAAATAACAATTCGAAATTCATCTGAGGTCTCTTTGAATTGCTTGAACATATAATTAGATAACACAGGTGCAGAATATTGTTGTCCATCACTTCGCAGCCTCAACTGGAGAACATAGTAGTCGTTTTTGGCAAGGTGCAAATAGTGGTTAGCGATGTATGAAAATTGGCAAACTTGACTTAATGTATTATGGTATATAACTAAGCCATTTTTTCGTCACTTTTAACCCATTTGCTTATGATTAGGTAACTTCAATTAGTTGTATGGGTCAAACGGGTCAAAAGTTTCCCACAGTTTATTATTAACGCTTACGAGTATAATTCTTATGATCATAATGGACTTACTAATAATTTATAAAAAAATTTAGATCAACCCCTACACGTATGACCCTTATATATGATATCGTAGTATAGGAACATGTACCTTGTAAAGCTTGCAAGATTCAAGCAACTCAAGGCTCTTGTCGTTAATCCTTTTTGTTATGTACATGTTGAACAATGCTTTGGCATCAAAGCCATCATTGACAGGACTGCATCGTTATAAACAGTACTCAAGATAAACACTTTTACAACATTAAATATTATCTTAAGATATGAAAGAAAGAGCATTTACCTAATATTCCAGTCCAGTAGATCCTTCTGAAAATCACAAGTTGTGACAATGAGGTCGGTGACAGGAGGTGAAAGGCTAACAGGTGGGCATGCAGCTAGAAATGTTCTCATTCTATTGGAAAGCTGTGAAGTATATAAACATGTAGAAAGACATGGGAGGTCTACAAATCTAAAAAAACATGGAAGTCAGAATAATAATTAGTACTAATAACTTAAGTTTATCAAATGAATTTAAACTATTAAACCACTTACGTAGGAAGCACTTGCTTATCGTGCATTTCTATATCACTAACAATTTCGTTTCTGATATTTATAACCAGCGACTTCATTTTAAGATACCCAATTGTATAAGAACTTTGGTCAACCGTTGACTTTCTGCCGCTCCCGGAAACATACTCATCGGTTTCTGCCAAGTATTTTCCCATAATCTTTCGGACACCGGTCGTGCAAAAGAGAGTATAATTTTAATGCAGGGTCTATAGCAGGAGATATGGATCCAGATTTTATAGTTGTATCCCCTAATGGTGAACTTTCATCAAGCGACTTATAATTTTCAAAAACTAGTGCAATTGTTTCTTTAATTTGATCGGAAAGCGACACCAACATGCGATTCTGAAAAGAATTAAGCAGCCATTATCTCACCATGTCTTTATGCAAATGACATAATCTCATATTAATAAGTAGAAACATGAGTATTTTTTATATGAAAAGACACATATTATTCTCACCTCTAGGGAACTCAACGTGTCATTGCTTTTAATCTTCACTGGTGAAAATAAGTCGAAAATCACGTTGAGACAGTCTGTTGTTGGTGTAGCCACGTCCATGACATATGAAAGGTATCTGAGCAAAAAACATTTATATTATAAATCGCCCGTGCTTAATCATAATGAAACGAAAAATAAAATAAATAAATATATATACACAATTGGACTTGAAACGCACCTGAGCTTCGTATATGCATCAGATACCCCATAGTAAGAAGCAAAGTTAGTTAGCAACCACCTCCATTTACCATGAAGCCGCAAATTCTTTTGATTAAAGTTTTGGGCTTTCATTGCTGCCTCTAACACCAAGTCATAAGCTGTAATTTCTGACATATGACTATAACTATGAGTTTTTGTTGGTTTCTCGTAAACTCCATGATCATCGACTACTTGTGAAGTTTTTTTGTTCAGCAACTCTTCTTCCGGTTGTAATAGAAACTGATCCAAGCTACAAGAAAAACAAAAGTTTAACAAAAAAAAAAACCGACACAAGTCATGGCAAAAGTAAAAGAGCGCAATATATTTACCAAAAGGCAGCTCTTAGAACGGAACATTCGTCTTTTAAGAACGCGCTAGCTTCAGGAACGGACGAGTTTTTCAAACACAACCGTATGCAAGCCTCATACGTAAATGTCTTGATGACGAAGATTTGCTGCATTATTCCTCCCCTCAACCTGAGCACAAGATGAAGTGTTGACTCCTTTTGTACTTTGTATTCGGCCAAAGGGCGACCATCCTCGAGTTGCTTACCAGCAAAGATCAGCCTTTGCTCGTCGGAAGGAATCCCCTCCTTGTCCTGGATCATAGCCTTAACGTTGTCAATGGTGTCTGAGCTTGCAACCTCGAGAGTGATGGTCTTGCCAGTGAGGGTCTTAACGAAGATTTGTTGCATTATTCCTCCCCTCAACCTGAGCACGAGATGAAGTGTCGACTCCTTTGGTACGTTGTAATCGGCCAAAGGGCGACCGTCCTCGAGTTGCTTACTAGCAAAGATCAGCCTTTGCTCGTCTGAAGGAATCCCCTCCTTGTCCTGGATCATAGCCTTAACGTTGTCGATGGTGTCTGAGCTCGCAACCTCGGGAGTGATGGTCTTGCCAGTGAGGGTCTTAACGAAGATTTGCATCTGCACAAACATCTTTAAGCAAAACAGATATACAATTCGAAAAGAATACATATTCATGTATGAAGAATGAAAGATAATCGAATTTCTTGTTTTTTCTTTAGTTTGGATGCATGATTTTGGGGTATATTTATAGGTGATGAACATGGCGGTCAATTCATATTTTTGGTAACAACTTTAAATTTTGGTAAGCAAGGCTTTTAGTAAGTTTACCAATTTTTTATACAATTTATTTTTAGAGGAATTTTCTAACTTGTGTCACAAGCTTTAATGGATTAATTGAAGTGAAATTACCATATTTACTTGTTGGTTGATATTAATAGTTTCTTAAAGGGCAAATAGTTTGAAAAAACATCGAAGTTGTGACCTTTTACTATTGTATGCATCCAAGTATTAATCTTCCTAAAGAATACAAATCTTTTCCTAATCTTCCTATTGTAGCACTCTAACGGAAGTAATTTGACATGACACTATATTAATCAACTTTTTCCCGTTAGACTTTTTTTTACCATGTGATACTTTGCCCCCACACTTTATTTAATAACAATTTTAACCATTTATTAATAAAACTAACACACTTTATTATTTAGCCCCTACACTTTATTTATCAACAATTTCTACCCTTTAACCCTTTATTTAACAATTTACACACTTTATGCCATGTTTGCAAATGATATTATGTTGTAGCCGATATTGTTTCTTCAGTTATCTATGATCAATTAAATATGCAGTATTTAAGTTTCTTGTGTTATTATCATTTGCAAACATGGCATAAAGCGGGTAAATTGTTAAATAAAGGGTTAAAGGGTGAAAATTGTTAATAAATAAAGTGTAGGGGCAAAGTATCACATGGTAAAAAAAGTCTAATAGGAAAAAGTTGATTAATATAGTGTCACGTCAAATTACTTCCGTCAAAGTGCTACAATAGGAAGATTAGAAAAAGATTTTTATTCTTTAGAAAAAATAATACTTTGATGCATACTGTAGTAAAAGGTGGCAACTTCGATAGGCCAGACCAATGAACTTAAAAATTGCCCGCTAAAAGACTAAACTGATGCTTCTTAGTATATAACAACAACGCAGGCAAAAGCTACACCATAACTAAAATAGCAACCCAGCATGCTATTTTGTCCTCATCTGTGATGCATTTTATTATATTGATAAATTAAGTGTAATTAATTTTTAAAATAAAAAAAAAGACTAATTTTTAAAAAAATCTTACCAAAAAAGGTGATTTGATTTTTTTTTAAATACAAAAGTCTTTGAAGTGTCGTTGTGTGGTGTATATTTTTATGATTCAAGTTTTAAATTTATATTTTGTCGACTTAACCAAAAACAACGCTTTAACGGGCAATGTACCCCCGGTCGGTGGTAGATTCGTTTTAAGTATGGTGTCGAACACTTTAAGCGAGGTTAAATCTCTTAATTTATTTATATTTTGGTTATCTAATTTAAGTTAATTCTAATCTAAGTTAAACCTATTTTAATACTATGTTAGTTCTACTCTTAATCCTAACAGGTAAAAGGAGGGTTTCAGCCCGAGAGACTTACACGGGTTTGGTTGGCGACTACAATCAAATCAAGACGCTTTAACCCAGGCAAGCAAATTAACAGAAGATAAAAGAGCGGTCAAGCATTATGATAGAAAACTAACCGAGTTAACGAATGATACCAAAAATTGAACGATTACAAAAGTATAAAAATTACACGTTATCTCATATGGATTGGAATGCATTGCAAGACCTCTTCTGCTCTTTTTCTCCTCTAAAAATTAACCTTTGTGGTTTAGGTATCGAGAATATGATTTAGCACACTTAAAACTCGTTTTTGAGTTTTGTATTTATAGGATCTCGAGTCAGTGTCGATATGATGTATCCAGTGTATTGTATTGGATATGGCGTATTGGGGTTTCTTTTAGTAGGGATCATGTTTGATATCTTTCAAAATATTCATATACTATATCTCCAATACGGCGTATTGGTCTTCACTGGATACGGCGTATTAAATTTGTTTCCTTTGTGGTCTTTGGTGAGTGCAGGCACAGATACGCCATACCTTCCTTGATAGATACGACGTATTGGTTGTCAAAATAGTAAATCTTAAAAATGTCTTCGTTTAAGCTCTAGAATGTGCGCCTTTTGCTAATATTCAACAAGTACTCCGTAATTATTGCAATTCTCAAATATAAACGATTAAGTAACAATTCTTTGCAATAAATTTACAAAATGGTTAATTACATAGGATAAATGATGCTATAAGATAGACGTTGTTTGATATTATCAGTCTCCGCTTGAACTTATGCTTTCTTATACTATAAAAGATTCAAGAATAACACTCCAAGATCCAATTCATCAAAACAATTAGTATAAACTTCTTAGTTACATCGTAAACCGAAATCACATTTTATCAATTCATCATTAACACTATATTGAATCTATATGTCAAAAATTCCATTATAACAAAACCATAAATCTTAAATTCAGTTAATGTAAATCTATAGACTCATCATCATCTTCAAATCACTAGTGCAAGAATTTGTAAGAGCAACACATATGCAAAAAAAAGAGATAGTATATAAAGATCCCCCTCCCTCACTAAAACACCATTTGTACCACTTTGTTTTTTTATTTTTTATTTTTATAATTTTGTTTATATCATAAAACTGTGAAAAGAAAATTGCAGAATAAAATTATAAAATTTAACAAGTCAAAATATTAAACTGACAAAAAGTACGGAACAAAAACTAATAAAAAAACTGTGTTATACCGTAAATAAGAGGAAAAATGAATATAAAATACATAACATGTGTACTTTTGATGGGTCAAGGGGTCGTTATTGTAGCACCCAAAACCCAAAAGAAAAATACAAAAAACAACCCATATGGGTCCACTACAATGAAGGAGGTTGTTATATAAGAAATAGTTATTTATCCGGTAAATAGAATCAAAAGAATAATTATTAAATGAATCATGTAGTGTTCGTCATTGTTGGTGTATAAGAAATATTTTGTACTAAAAACTGTGAAGAACACAAGAAAATAAGCTGCATTATTATGTTTTTTTTTCTTGAAAGGAGGATGAAAGAGGGGAAGTTGTGGACCCGGGTATCAAAGATGTATACCCTATCCCTTCAATTGGTTTGACGTATGGCCAGTTATATAGTATCATATCCAATTTTAAAATTAACATTCTTCAAACAAGCACCTTTAATGAATATCAAATCCATTCCTTGATTCCTATAACCACACACCAAACGTCTCCTATGGTTTGGATGTTAATTTAGAATTAAGGAAAAAGGAAACATAAGATGTGAAAAAACATATTTTATGTGTGTGTAAATAATAGTAAGTGGATAAAAGAGAGGTTTAAAAGAAAATTTGTTTATATAGTGGATTAAATTTCACTATCTATGTGGAAGGGTTGAACCTTAAGAGTTGACACGCCTTGAAATATGGTTGGAAATATTCTGTAATCAAAAGTTTTCATAGTTAGGAAGAGTTGAATGTTGAATTTTTCTGTACTCCCTTATATAAATACACAACTTAACTCACACACATAACTCATAATCTACACACAGATAATCACACCTTCTCTCTCATATCATGTACCTTGTAAAGCTTGCAGGATTCAAGTAATTCAAGGTGTTTGTCGTTAATCCTTTTTGTTATGTACATGTTGAACAATGCTTTGGCATCAAAGCCATCATTGACAGGACTACATCGTTATAAACAGTACTCAAGATAAACACTTTTACAACATTAAATATTATCTTAAGATATGAAAGAAAGAGCATTTACCTAATATTCCAGTCCAGTAGATCCTTCTGAAAATCACAAGTTGTGACAATGAGGTCGGTGACAGGAGGTGAAAGGCTAACAGGTGGGCATGCAGCTAGAAATGTTCTCATTCTATTGGAAAGCAATGAAGTATATAAACATGTAGAAAGACATGGGAGGTCTACAAATCTAAAAAAAACATGGAAGTCAGAATAATAATTGGTACTAATAACTTAAGTTTATCAAATGAATTTAAACTATTAAAAACCACTTAGTATGTTGCCTTGCTCGCTCATTGGTGGAACGTTCGCTACTCGAATTTTTCTTCGTATGAGGATTGGTATGATTGGCTGTCTAACCTAAAGATGCATCCTAAACGAAGATACAATCTGGAGGGCGTTTGTTACATTATGTGGTGGCTAGTGTGGAAGTTTCGGAATCAAAGTTTGTTCGGGACAAGTCTTCCTTTAAAGGCGAATCTTTTTGATGAGATTGTTAATCGTTCTTTTTATTGGTGCAAGTATAGGAGTAAGGCTAGCTTTAGTTGGGTTGATTGGCTTAAAAACCCTTCGTTAATTTCGTTGTAATGTTTTTTCTAGCTTCTTGCTAGTTGTGTTTTAATAAAATTCCGCCGTTCAAAAAAAAATTTGATCGGAAAGCGACACCAATATGCGATTATGTTGGTGTCGCTTTCCGATCAAATTAAAGAAACAATTCCACTAGTTTTTGAAAATTATAAGTCGATTGATGAAAGTTCACCATGCGGTGATAAATCTATTAAATTTGGATCCATGTCTCCTGTTGTAGACCCTGCATTAAAATTATACTCTCTTTTGCATGACATAGAGTCTCTAGAAGCAAAAATGCAGTTATATAAATATTTTTGTTGTCCAAAAAAATTATGGGAAGATACTTGACAGAAACTGATGAGTACAGTTCATATACCGGGAGCGGCAGAAAGTCAACGGTTGACCACAGTTCATATACAATTGGGTATCGTAAAATGAAGTCGCTGGATATAAATATCAGAAATGAAATTGTTAGTGATATAGAAATGCACGATAAGCAAGTGCTTCCTACGTAAGTGGATTAATAGTTTAAATTCATTTGATAAACTTAAGTTATCGGTACTAATTATTATTCTGACTTCCATGTTTTTTTTAGATTTGTAGAGCTCCCATGTCTTTCTACATGTTTATATAGTTAACAACATTCCAATAGAATGAGAGCATTTCTAGCTGCATACCCACGTGTTAGCCTTTCACCTCCTAACGCCGACGTCAGTATCACAACTTATGATTCTCCACCTATGTGCCTTGTCTGTTTTTTGCATTTATGTATATGCTTGCCATGCCCTATCTTCACATATGTGCCTTGTGGTTTTCGCATTTATGTTCCTTTTGTGCTTTTAAGCTTGTATCCTCCTTTGATCCTGTGTCGGTATGTGCCTATGTCCGCCTATGTGTTTCTTGGCTCTATGTGGGAATGCTTGTTTTGTATTTGACCCCTTTTTTGCCTCTTCTCATTTGGTCTCTTTGGTTACACGCTCTCTTGCCGAAGGTCTTTTTGAAAACAATCCCTCTATTTTCGGGTAGGGGAGTGACTCTCTACATTCCACCTCCCCCATACCTCGCTCATGCGGAATTGGGTACGGGTTGTTGTTGTTGTTGTATCTCACCATGTCTTTATGCAAATGACATAATCTCATATTAATAAGTAGAAGAGTAAATTGCATAAATGGTCCTTAAAGTTTGGCCAAATTGCATGTTTCATCCCAAACATTACGAAAATGCAAGGATCGTACCTGTGGAGAAACCTTTGGTGCAAGTATCGTCTCTGCGGGGGGTTTATACAATTTTCTCTAAGTAGAAACATCAATATTTTTTTATGAAAAAACACATATTATTCTCACCTCTAAGGAACTCAACGTGTCATTGCTTTTAATATTCACTGGTAAACTATACTATGCATGTCCACTATCAAAGGTGAACATACACATGTTTTTTATTTGTGCAATATGTAAATAATCAGGTTAATTGTTAAAAATTAATTTCTTTACTCTTTAACAGCCTCGGGAAAATAGCTTTGGATGTGGATTTTTCAACACCTCCAAGCTGTTCTCCAAGACCTTTAACACCTTAAAGTTATTTTCCAGGACCTTCAAAAAATGTAGAGTGCTCTAAGCACTTGCTTGGAAAGATAACGGTACTCAACGCAACGGTGTATATATATATGCATCCGGAACAACACATAGTTAATTCAGCCGCACTATTTCACGAAGTTTACAATAAGATGGGAAAACTTGATTTGCAATAGTTTATCATTTGGAATGTAATTTGTATGTTTCCTTATTTAAACGTTTATGGCTTTTCTAATGTAATTGGTATGTTTTATTGTTTACACTTTTATTGACTTTTGTAATGTAATTCAGCTATAGTGTTTCTTGTTTATCTAATGAAGTAGGGGTAAAAGCTATAACATAGCTTATATTTTCATGTATGTGAAGACTTATGTAGTTATATACCCTTTATGTTATGAATTATATTTTATGAATGAATGTGTTTTATCTGCACACTGTGGAAAGAGGTCTGAACAATTGAAAAGTATAGGATAGTGGTTCATATGTAAAGTACATGTTAGTGGCAATCACAGTGGGGTGTGTAGCAACTTGCATTCATAGTAGGATTTTGCCTATATAATGGTTGTCTTAGGCTTAGTGATCATATGCATAGCTAAGAAATACAACAAATCATGTCCTGGTTGTATAGGATTGTGGAGTTAAGGGACTCGGCCTAGTCTATACTTGATCAAGTTCCGGGAGGTTTGCCCCACAAACGGCTTAAAATGTCAAACAACCTGTTCTGACATGTGCATTAATGGTCCATGTTAAATCTAAAGCAGTTTATTTGTAAAACATATGGTGTGAATATTCTAAATTTATATACATATATTTTTACATTCATTAAAAATATAAGAAAACTTGAGGTTACGTTTTATAACTCGAAAATGATCGATAGATAACCCGACAAGAGACGAAACGCACCTAGGATCCCCCCTAGGATGCTCTTAGCGTTCGAACCTAACAAGGAGACCACAAGGCTTATTTTTAGCTTGTGTGTCTCATGCATGCATCTCTATTTTTCCTATTTTGATTTCAAAACACACACATTTCATTTCAAGACACACATTAAAAATCTTTTTCTCTCTTTCCCTTTCTCCTTGCTCGTACGACCACAAAACACATCATTGTTATATTTTTATATCTTATTTTGGTTGCTTATTTCAAGAACTAAAAGTACTATGTAGCTTATTTGATAAGCTATACTTATGATTTTAGGCTTATAAGTGTAAAACCCACATGAAAATACCATGAAATTTAAACTTTTAATATTAATAAATCACGACAAGTAAAAACGTATATTAAATACATCATGACAAGTTAGCACACGAAATTTAAAATTCATGAATACACGAATACACGGGAACACTAAATGTAAAATCCGAAAACCTTAACAAGTGTAAAATTACCAAAACGCCCCTAATGCAATAAAAATGCATAAAAGCATGTATAAAATTCATTTTAATTCTATAAATCATGAAAATGTAACATGTGACAGATATGAAATTTATGTAAGAGTATAATACTTTATATTATACAAGAAAATAATTTATATTTATATAAATATACTCTAGCCGAAATTTAATTGTATTAATTTCATATATATGTAAAGTAAAATAAAGATAATTACAAAATAAATTAGGCAAGTTTAATCTGATTTTGGGCAATTTAAAAGCTCATAAAACTCGGCCCATATCTCCTATATTTTTCCTTATATAATTCCTATTACCATTTATTTTGCTAAAACCCTAAAAGACTAAATACGGCTCATCAAAAAAAAATCAATACAAGAGGAATCCGAATTTTTCCAGGCTTCTTATCATTTTTCTAAGGCTATTCAAAGATCAAGGAAGGTGATAAAATTATTGGAAAAGTTGTACAAGGCTGGTTCGATCGTGGGTTTGATTTTAGTTCGAAATAAGCCAACCGAACACCATAATTCATATAATCAACCAAAAATCATCAAGGTAATTTTATAACTCAATTATCATTATTATGATTCGAAATATTCATGAGAAAAATAACCATGCATATTCAAATGGCCATCCGAATTATATTATGTTCGAAAACCCTAATTTTGGATTAATATATAATCGGCTGAAAAATAGCTTGTACCATTGATTTTATATTTTTTCAAGGATTTTAATATGATATATATCTCAGATAAAATAAGGGGAAAAATTATTAGGGGCTGGAACGATTTATTTTGGATTTATTAATGTTTGCCGATTTGCAAATAGAAGAAAAAGGAAAGAAAGAATTGCTAAACGAATTAGGGTCATGGTTTTGATATTTTTCCCAGGTTAATTAATGCCTAATGAATGTATGAAAATTTTGAAATTTTTGGGGAAAATTTTAATTATGGTTTGGTGTAATTAATTGCTAGCCGATTGTGTATTTAAAGTACAAGGACTTGTTTTGTAAATTATGAAACTATGGGGACTGTTTATGACATGTTAATATATTTTTTATAATCTGATAAAAATAAGTTGGGGGTAGAAAATGTCATTTTGATATTATTTTGGATTAAAAGTGATTAATTATGCATATTATGTAATTAGAAATTAATTAAATAAAATAGAGGGACTAAACTTGTAAATTCTGAAAAGAGTAAGGTTTGGATAGTAATTAAAGTATAAAATCTGAATTTGCCAAATTTGAAGCTATAAGGACTTGTTTTGTAATTATGGATAATTAAAGATATAGTTTAATTAAATAAATGAAATACAAGGACTAAATATGTAAATCATGTAAAATTGAGGGTTTGACTTGTAAATACAGAAAATGGAAGGTATAAGCTGAATAAAATATGAAACTTTGATATTTACACTTTACACCTTGTAAGTTGTTGATTTTGCATGTTAAACCCTAAAATACGGGAAGTTGTCATATTAAACCCTAAACTTGCAAAATTGATATGTTAAGTTCCTAAATTATTCAAAATACTTTATAGGACCTAAAATGATGAATATGCTATTTACGGAAACCTGCTATTTATGGAAACCTGCTATTTATAGAAACCTGCTATTTTTAGAAAGTTACTATTTATGGAAACCTGCTATTTTTAGAAAGCTGCTATTTATAGAAACCTGCTATTTTTGGAAACTTACTAAATAAGGAAAGTTACTACTTTTAGAATATCAAGTATAATAAGATACAAATCATGGTATCCAATAATCCAAGAAACATACAAGTATACTAATCAAGGAAAGTTACTAAAATAGGAAGCTGCTAAAAATGGAAAGTTACTAAAAATAGAAAGAAACTTAAATCATGCACAAGTAACTTATACAAGCTCTTTATCATGTAGCACGTGTGAAGACGGAGTGATATCTTTCTATTTCTTCCTTTCACTGCTTCATTGTCCAGGTACGGATATTCCGTCCTTTCAGTAAGGACATTCCTTCTATTCATGATTCATTTCCCCAGAACTGCTATGCTTCCCCATTTCTATGTTTTGCCATGATTTATTCCATGTTTATTTCATGTCCCACTGCCCGAGCTATATATATATGCATGACCATGATTTATGTGACTTACCACCTAGTTATGGAGGTACCATGACCATGACACTTGAGGCACCTGTGTCATGACTCTTTCGCGTTGAGAGTGATTTCACGCGGCGTCCCTTTTCATGTTACTTTATTTCATGTCTGGCCATTATTATTCGGGGCGTATGGGTGCATCCTAGTTTACATGTTTATACGTTTCATGGTGATTGGTTGGTGTGTGCTCTACATCCCATCACATTGGAGTTGATCCCTCCACCCATTTTATTATAAGAGGTCACCCCTCTAGTACATGTTGAGGCATCCCCTCTACTTTATGCATGTATGCACGTTATTATTATGTATGATTATATGAGCTCGTGGGCAAACCCTTATTGCTATGTTATGCTACCTATGACATTCCATTATACTTTTACATCTTAACAACCATGTTTTACATGTTCATTGCTATTCTTCATGACATATTTCTCCAGGTTCCTCATGACACTCATGAATCTTTCCGCTGCTTTATATTCCTTATCCAGGACTTATGTTTATTATTTCATTATCATTATATCCGTTCACTGAGCGTTATGCTCAGCCGTATTCTTTTCATGTTTCTTACGGCAGGTAACTAGAGGGAGTTGGGCATGAGAGATTGTGCTTAGGAAGAGACCCTTTAGCTTCCCTTCTATTATCGTTGACACTTGCAAGACTTATGTTTTGGACACATGTTTTGTTCTTCAAACTTCCTTTACGTTTATGCATGTTAAACTTCATAATGGGAGCCGATGTTTGTTTCCGGCTTTCCACCTTGTTACGTTATCAGTTATGTTTTATGCCTTTTATGCTTTGATATGACGCCATGATTATGAAGTGATGCCTTTCATCAGAGAGGGGTGTTACAATTATGGTATCAGAGCCAGGTTTCCGACCTGTAGGCTCTAAAACTTGACCTGTGAGGATTGGGTAGGCATTAGGTTCCTTCAGAATCGACGTTTATTTTCTCTCGCGTTTTGACCTTTTAACCGTTTAATCATTAAATTTTTTTTTGCAAATGCCAGATGGTGAACACACGTACAGATGCTGAACTCGCTGCAGCTGTCCAGGCAGCCGTAACTGAGATGCTTCCACAGATCCGTGAACAAGTTCGTGAAGAGTACCGTAATGGTGCTAGTGGCTCAGGTGGAAATCCTCCACCAGTCACTATTCATACCTGGCTGGAACGCTTTAACAAGCAAAAGCCCCGTACGTTCGAGAAGGCGGTAACTCCAGTTGATGCTGAGAACTGGATCTCTCACATGGAGAAGATCTTTGATGTAATGGGTTGTGATGATGTGTTTAAAGCAGGTTAGCCGTCTAATAAGTTTAGGTGGACGCGCTAGCATGGTGAAGGCCTACAACAGCCAAAGGAGTGGATGCATGGATTCTCTACTTGTCATGGCAAAAAATTTCAATGAGTTATTCTTCCTCCAATTTTTCTCGGCTGAGCGAAGAAGCGCCTAAAGCGAGAGTATCACTCTCTTCGCACAAAGGTCATGCGTAGAGGCAATAATGAGTTTATGCAGCGTTTTATCCGTATAGCTGGATTTCTTGGGCAGGCTGCTGGCACTGCAGAGGAGCAGGCCAAGAATTTTCGTTGGGGTCTTCACAAGTCGATCCTAGACCGTATCTTATGCATGGAGTTTACTGATGTTGCTCAAGTTGCAGATGCTGCTCGCAACTTTGAGATCCTTCGTGACAGGGACGATTATGATAGGCCCGAACGTTCAGACAAGAGGTAAACCTTCAGTAATCAAATTTGTGACCTTATTCCATGTTCTACCTTCTTATCTTTATAACATGTACCACTCACCATTCTTCAGGCACAAGAGTGGTGACCAACATCAGTCGTTCACTCAGCAGAATAGTCACCGGGGTCATGACCAGAGGAATGACCGTCATGGGTCAGACAGGCAGGGCGGTAGTGGTAACTACCGTAACAACAATAGCAACAATCACTCCCGTGACAACAACAGGTCCAATCTTTAATCATTATCGTCCTCATATGCTCTATGATATAAATCTAACATCACGTTATGATAACAGGAATTCTGGTGCTGGACGCGACCAAAGGAACAGGGGTCAGCAGTCCCACCGATCTACCAACTCTGGTAATTCATTTGATATAACAAGTTTATTCGCTATATGTCTCAAAATTCATGTCTCACGATCCATCATTGAATCAGGTTCCCAGCAAAACAAGGCACCATCCGAGGGTTATACTTACCCTGTCTGCACCACATGTGGACGTAGACACCCAGGAGAGTGTCGTCGTGCTGCAGGTACTTGTTTTAAGTGCGGTCAAGCTGGTCATCTTCAGCGAGATTGCAAGAAGAACACGTGAGCAATTTCGTCCGGTTATGCTGACAAAAGCCGGACGCACAGGCCGTCTTCTTTGCGCTGACTCAGGACCATGCTTGCAAATGCTACAGTACATCACTTGGTACATTATTTAATTTTCGGACGTGGCGTATTTTTTTTTATTTGATACGGGTGCAACACATTACTGTGATATCTACAAATGTTTCCTCAGTCTTACAAAGACAACCTGTACACTTGACCATGTTTTGTATATCCACGCCCATGACAGACTCCGCACGTATTACCCAAGTGTAATAGAACCTTCCTCTACAGTTTAATGACAAGATCCCGATCATTAATGCTGCTTCTTTTAGACATGTGTGATTTTTTTGATATAATTCTGGGTATGGACTGGTTATCAGCGCACCACCATGCTACGATTGACTGTCATTCCCGTCGTGATAATAATTCCAATATTCATACCTCCTGAATTTATTAATCTGTTCCCTACCGGGAAAATCTATGAAAATCATTTCTGCTTTAGAAGCACGTACTCTATTATCTCACGGCTGTGAAGGTTTCCTACTAATGAATTCCATGACACACGTTCAGATGTTTTCATCAATCATGATTAGCCAAGTGATACCGAATTTCAAGACGTATTTCCCAGAAGAACTTCACCGGAATCCACCCCCATTCGCGATGTTGAATTCAACATTGAGCTTAGTCCAGGAGCAGAGCCAATCTCCAAGGCTCCTTATCGCATGGCTCCGATTGAGTTGAAAGAGTTGAAGGATCAGTTGCAAGAGTTGTTGGAGCGAGGTTTTATCCGCCCAAGTGTATCGCCATGGGGTGCACCAGTTTTGTTCGTCAAGAAAAAGGACGGTAGCATGAGAAAGTGATCGACTACCATAATCAAACAAGATCACTATCCGTAATCGTTATCCCCTCCCCCGTATTGACGAATCTTCGATCAGCACAGGTGCTAAACATTCTCCAAGATAGATTTAAGATCCGGTTACCATCAGTTACGAGTGAAAGAGCAGGATATTTCCAAGACTGCTTTTCGTACACGTTATGGCCACTATGAATTTCTGGTTATGCCTTTTGGTCTCACGAAAATTCACCAGCGTGTTATGGACTTGATGAACCGAATCTTTATGAATTACTTAGACCAAGTTTCGTCATCTGTAATACATCGATGATATTCTTTTTTTTTCTAATCTAAAGAGGACATGAGGACCATCTTCGCACTGTGTTTACAATCTTACGACAAGAGAAAACTATATGCCAAGTTTTTCCAAGTGCGAATTTTTGGTGAGTATGAGTGCTTTTCTTGGTCACATAGTTTTCATAAAAGGATTACCATGGATCCGGCGAAGTTTGAGCTATCACTAAGTGCTAAGACCGACATCAGTGACTGAATAAGGAGATTTCTCGGCATTTAGCAGCTATTATCGTAGATTTGTAGATGGGGTGTTTCACGACTGCCTTACCCTTGACTAAGCTCATGCGAAATGGTGAGAGTTTTTTGGAACGACGAGCGAGAGAAGAGCTTTGAAGAGCATAAGGCAGCATTTAGTCTCCGCACCTATTCTACTCTCCCTTCCGGTTCAAGGTGGATGTTCAATTTATAGTGAATGCTTCAAAGAAAGGTCGGGGTGTGTAACTCATGCAGCATGGGAAAGTGATTGCCTATCATCACGGACAGCTAATACCTTATGAGGTGAACTATCCTACCCATGACCTAGAATTTTAGCAGCTGTTGTCTTCGCTCTAAAATCTGAGACACTACCTGTATTGAGAATCATGTGACTTTTCACCGATCATAAAGTCTCAAGTATATTTTTTCACTCAGGCCGAGAATTAAATAAGAGACAAAGACGTTGGTTTAGAGTTACTAAAGGATTAGAATCACCAACATTCCGTAATCATCCGGGGAAAGCAAATGGGTGCTGACGCTAGTTAAAAAGAAAATACTTAAAAAAAAAATTAAATATAAAAAAATAAAAAAAAAATAAAAAAATTTTTCTAAATATTAAAAAAAATGAAAATAATAGAATTTTCTTAGTTTTTAAAAAGAAAATGTTTATTATAAAAAAAAAATTTAGAAGATTTATTCTTTTTAATAAATTGAAATTTTAAATAAAAAAAAAAAAAATTAATTTAATAAAATTTTATTTAACTTATTTAGAAATAAGTAGAAAACAGTATGATAGCTGGCATCAAAGTAGAGAAGAGATTATACACGTGATCTAGAACGTTTGAGGACCTAGAGTTATGTGTTCGAGGACAAATGGTTTCTGGGCTATACTGAGGTTGAGCCCTAACTTAAATTTCTCAGATTAAGGCAGCTCAAAAAGACGATGGTGAAATCTGGGGCAAGTCATTCAGAATTTAGACAATCAGACCGAGTCATGTTGATAGTGATGGCATTCTATGCAAGGCAACTAAGTTATTGTACCGGAACGATCCTGCACTTCGAGAGGTTTTAGATGAACGAAGCTCATAGTTCTCCTTTTTCTATTCATCCGGGTTCGACAAAGATGTATCATGATCTCAAGCAACACTTCTGGTGGAGTGGTATGAAACGAGATGTAGCAACATTCGTATCAAAGTGTTTATCTTGTCAGCATGAGCAAGAAGAACATCACCGTGCTAGAGGGTTACTACAACCATTAGAGATTCCTGTATTGAAATTGGACGAAATATCTTATGGATTTCGATACAGGTTTACCACGATACTCAGAGGACGCACGACGCTATCTGGGTTGTCGTGGATCGTTTGACCAAGACAGCGCATTTTCTTCCTATTCGTAAGGATTTTTCCATCAGTAGATTGGCAGAGATGTTCCAGCAAGAAATCGTTCGACTACACGGTACTCCATCAGCAATCGTATCCGATAGAGATCCACGTTTCACGTCTCGTTTCTGGAAAGGTTTACAGAACGCTTGGGGAACCAGGCTCAAGAGTTTTCAGTACGGCTTTTCATCCAGAACAGACGACAGTCAGAACGAACTATTCAGACCCTGGAGGACATGTTTACGTTTCATGGCATTAGATGGACAGGAAATTGGGACGACTACATCTTGTATAGTTGAGTTCGCGTGATAATAAAAGTTGCATGCAAGTATCAAGTGCGCTCCCTTTGAGATGTTATACGGTAGGAAATGTCGTGCTCCTATCTGTTGGGATCAAGTTGGTGAGCGGGTTCTTGAGGGCCCAGAGATGATTGAGGTGACCAATGAGAAGGTCGCTGTCGCCAGGGAAAAGCTTAAAGAAGCTCAGACACGTCAGAAGAGTTATGCCGATAAGCATCGCAGATTGTTAGAATTTCAGCCGGGTGAACATGTATTTTTGAAGTCTCGCCTACACGTAGTAGTCAGGCTTTTGTGTATTAATGGCAAGCTTAGTCCTTCGTTATTAATAGGACCATTTGAAATTCTTGAACGCGTGGGTGAGGTTTCTTATCGTTTGGCGTTACCTCCCCAACTCTCTCATGTTCACAACGTATTTCATGTATCCTTACTCAGAGGTTACAAGTATCATCATCTCCACGTTGTCTCTTATCCATTTGGTCAGATCCGTGAAGATTTATCTTACACGGAAGAACCCGAGTCTATTCTAGACCGTCAAGTCAGAGTCATGAGGAAGAAGACTATTCCTTTCGTTAAAATCCTTTGGAGGAATCATCCTGAGCGGGAAGCCACTTGGGAAACCGAGGAGTCTATACGGACCTCCTATCCTCATTTCCTTCCATGACCTGGTATGTTCTTTTCAGTCGTATCATGTTTCTAATTCGAGGACGAATTATTCTTTTAAGGGGGGAAGAGTTGTAAAACCCGCATGAAATTTCCATTAAATTTAAACTTTTAATATTAATAAATCACGACAAGTAAAAACGTATATTAAATACATCATGACAAGTTAGCACACGAAATTTAAAATTCATGAATACACGAATACACGGGAACACTAAATGTAAAATCCGAAAACCTTAACAAGTGTAAAATTACCAAAACGCCCCTAATGCAATAAAAATGCATAAAAGCATGTATAAAATTCATTTTAATTCTATAAATCATGAAAATGTAACATGTGACAGATATGAAATTTATGTAAGAGTATAATACTTTATATTATACAAGAAAATAATTTATATTTATATAAATATACTTTAGCCGAAATTTAATTGTATTAATTTCATATATATGTAAAGTAAAATAAAGATAATTACAAAATAAATTAGGCAAGTTTAATCTGATTTTGGGCAATTAAAAGCTCATAAAACTCGGCCCATATCTCCTATATTTTTTCCTTATATAATTCCTATTACCATTTATTTTGCTAAAACCCTAAAAGACTAAATACGGCTCATCAAAAAAATCAATACAAGAGGAATCCGAATTTTTCCAGGCTTCTTATCATTTTTCTAAGGCTATTCAAAGATCAAGGAAGGTGATAAAATTATTGGAAAAGTTGTACAAGGCTGGTTCGATCGTGGGTTTGATTTTAGTTCGAAATAAGCCAACCGAACACCATAATTCATATAATCAACCAAAAATCATCAAGGTAATTTTATAACTCAATTATCATTATTATGATTCGAAATATTCATGAGAAAAATAACCATGCATATTCAAATGGCCATACGAATTATATTATGTTCAAAAACCCTAATTTTGGATTAATATGTAATCGGCTGAAAAATAGCTTGTACCATTGATTTTATATTTTTCCAAGGATTTTAATATGATATATATCTCAGATAAAATAAGGGGAAAAATTATTAGGGGCTGGAACGATTTATTTTGGATTTATTGATGTTTGCCGACCGCTTTGCAAATAGAAGAAAAGGAAAGAAAGAATTGCTAACGAATAAGGGTTCATGGTTTTGATATTTTTTCACCCAGGTTAATTAATGCCTAATGAATTTAATGAAAATTTGAATATTTTTTGGGAAAATATAATTATTGTTGGTGTAATTAATTGCTACCGATTGTGTAATTAAATTTACAAGGCTTGTTTTGTAAATTATGAAACTATGGGGACTGTTTATGACATGTTAATATATTTTTTTACAATCTGATAAAAATAAGTTGGGGGTAGAAAATGTCATTTTGATATTATTTTGGATTAAAAGTGATTAATTATGCATATTATGTAATTAGAAATTAAATAAATGAAATACAAGGACTAAATATGTAAATCATGTAAAATTGAGGGTTTGACTTGTAAATACAGAAAATGAAGTTATAAGCGAATAAAATTGAAACTTTGTATATTTACACTTTACACTTGAAAGTTGTTGAATATGCATGTTAAACCCTAAAATACGGGAATTGTCATATAAAAACCCTAAACTTGCAAAATTGGTATGTTAAGTTCCTAAATTATTCAAAATACTTTATAGGACCTAAAATGATGAATATGCTATTTACGGAAACCTGCTATTTTCGGAAACCTGCTATTTATGGAAACCTGCTATTTATAGAAACGTGCTATTTTTAGAAAGTTACTATTTATGGAAACCTGCTATTTTTAGAAAGCTGCTATTTTATAGAAACCTGCCTATTTTTGGAAACTTTACTAAGATAAGGAAAGTTTTACAACTTTTAGAATATCAATATAATAGATACAAAATCATGGTATCCATAATCCAAGAAACATACAAGTATACTAACAAGGAAAGTTTCTAAAATAGGAAGCTGTCTAAAAATGGAAAGTTACTAAAAATTAGAAAAGAAACTTAAATCGTCACTAATTAAACTTATACAAGCTCTTTATCATGTAGCACGTGTGAAGACGGAGTGATATCTTTCTATTTCTTCCTTTCACTGCTTCATTGTCCAGGTACGGATATTCCGTCCTTTCAGTAAGGACATTCTTTCTTTTCATGATTCATCCCCAGAACTGCTATGCTTCCCCATTTTTATGTCTTTTGCCATGATCCTTTACATGTTTGATTTCAAGACTTATTCTATTCCCGAGCTATATATGACGCATGACCATGATTACATGACTTACCACCTAGTCAGGAAGGGTACCAATGACCGTGACACACGAGCACCTGTGTCACGAACTCTTTCGCGATGAGATTGATTTCACGCGCGTCCCCCTTTTCATGTTACCAGATTATACTTCAATTTGGCCATTATTATTCAGGGGCTTAAGGGTGGCATCCTAGGATTTCAAGTTTTATAACGTTTCATGGTGATTGGTTGGTGTGAGCTCTACCTCCCATCACATAGGAGTTGATCCCTCTCCACCCATTTAATATTCAGAGGTCACCCTTCTAGTACATGTTGAGGCAATCCCCACTACTTTTATGCAATGTATGCAACCGTTATATTATGTATGATTATATAGCTCGTAGGCAAACCCTTATTCTGTTGTTATGCTGACCTATCCATCCACTATACATATACATCTTAACAACCATGTTTAACTGTTCATAGCTATTCTTATATGACATATTTTCTCCAGTTCCTCATGACACTCATGAATCTTTCCGGCTGCATATATTCCTTATCCAAGACTTATGTTTATTATTCATTATCATATATCTCCTTTCACTGAGCGTTATGCTCAGCCGTATTCTTTTCATGTTTCATACGCAGTAACAAGAGGAGTAAGGCATGAGAGATGTGCTTAGGAAGAGACCCCTTTAGCTTCCCTTTCTATTAACGTTTGACCCATCTTGCATGACTTATGTTTTTGGACACATGTTTTGTTCTTCAAACTTCCTTTATGTTATGCAACGTTAAACTCATAATGGTAGCCAAGAATGTTTGTTTCCGAGCTTTCCACCTTGTTACGTTATCATTATTTTTTATGCCTTTATGCGTTGATATGACGCATGGTTATGAAGTGATGCCTTTCATCAGAGAGGGGTTTTAACAATTATGGGATCTAGAGCCACAGGCTTTTCGACTCAGTATTCCGCTAAAACTTTGACCTGTGAGGTTTGGGTATACATTAGGTTCCTATCAGAATGACGTTTAATTTCTCTCTGGTTTTGACCTTTTAACCTTTTAATCATTAAATTTTTTTTTTGGCAATTCAGATGTGAATACTCGTACCGATGCTGAACTCGCTTCGGCCGTTCAGGCAGCCTGTGATTGCTATGCATCCACATAACCGTGAACAAGATCGTGAAGAGTACCGTAATTTTGCGAGTGGCTCAGGTGGAAACTCCACCATCCCTATTGATACCTGGCTGGAACGCTTTAACAAGACAATCCCCGTCGTTTGAAATGCGGTAACTCCAGTTTATGCTGAGAACTGGATCTCTCACAAGGAGAAGATCTTGTTGTAATGGGTGTGTGGATGATGTGTTTTAAAGCGAGGTTAGCCTTTTATAAGTTTGAGTGACGCGCCAGCAATGGTGGAAGCTACAAGCAGTGCAAAGGAGGAGGGGGGGAAAAAACTTGCATGGATTCACACTTTGTCATGGGCAAATTTCCAAGGAGTTATTCTTCCTCAATTTTTCCCTCGATCAGAGCAAGAGCGCCTAAAGAGCGCGAGTATCATTCTCTTTCGCCAAGGGCAGCGAGAGCAAGTAATGAGTTTTATTCTGCGTTTTTATCCGTATAGCTGGATTTCTTGGACATGGCTGCTGTCACTGCAGAGAGGAGCCAGTACAGCCCCCCGCCAAGAACTTTCGTTGGTGGTCCTTCACAAGTCGAATCCTAGACCGTAACCTTATGCATGAGTTTTTACTGATGTTGCTCAAGTTGCAATGCTGCAACGCAACCTTGAGATCCTCTGAGACATGAAATGATTATGACAGGCTACGATCAGACAAGAGGTAAACCTTCAGTAATTAAATTCTGCGACCTATTCCACGTTTTATCTTTCTACCTTTATAACATGTACCACCCAATCATTCTTCAGGCATAAGAGTGGGGACCAGCATCAGTCGTCTAATCAGCAGAATAGTCACCGGGGTCATGACCAGAGGAATGACCGTCATGGGTCAGACAGGCAGGGCGGTAGTGGTAACTACCGTAACAACAATAGCAACAATCACTCCCGTGACAACAACAGGTCCAATCTTTAATCTTTATATCAACCTCATCTGCTCTATGATATAAATCTAACAATCACGTTAAATGAGACAGGAACTCTGGTGCTGGACGCGACCATCGGAACAGGGGTCAGCAGTCCCACCGAGCTACCAATTCTGGTAATTCATTTGATGTAACAAGTTTATTCACTATATGTCTCAAAATTCATGTCTCACGATCCATTATTGAATCAGGTTCCCAGCAAAACAAGGCACCGTCCGAGGGTTATACTTACCCTGTCTGCACCACATGTGGACGTAGACACCCAGGAGAGTGTCGTCATGCGGCAGGTACTTGTTTTCGTGCGGTCAAGCTGGTCTTCCTTCAGCGTGATTGGCAAGAATAACACGGGGGCTAGTTTCGTCCGGTTAGCTGACAAGAAGCCGGACGCATCAGGCCGCGTCTTGCGCTGACTCAGGACCAGGCAGCTAATGCTACAGGTACCATCACTTGTACATAATTATTTTCGGACGTGCGTCATTTGTTTTATTTGATACGCTGTTGCAACAAACATTCTGTGAATATCTAGCAAGTTTGCTTCATGGTCTTAACTATGAAACCTGTACCACATGACATGGTTTATGTATATCCACGCCCATGAAGAACGTCCCGCACTTATTACCCCATGTGTATGAGACCTTCCTCTACAGTTTAATGACAAGATCCGTTCAAGTTAATCGCTTCTTTTAGACATGTGTGAGTTTTGATAGAATTCTGGGTTATAGGATGGTTATCAGCGCTCCATGCACGATAGACTGTCTTTCCCGGTTCGTGTAAAATTCGGCAATATTCATACTCCTGAATTTATTATCATGGAGTTCCCTACCGGGAAATCTATGAAATCATTTCTGCTTTGGAAAGCACTTACTCTATTATCTCCGCGTGAAGGTTTCCTAGTCTAAGAATCTGATACGACATTCAGATTTTCTCCTATTCATGATCACCAATTGTTTCCGAATTTCAAGACGAATATCCAAGAAGAACTTCAGGAATTCCACCCATTCGTCATGTTGAAATTCAACATTGAACTTATTCCAGGAGCAGAGCCAATCTCCAAGGCCCTTATCGCATGCTCCCGATTGAGTTTTAAGAGTTTGAAGGATCAGTTTGCAAGAGTTGTTGGAGCGGGTTTTATCCGCAACAAGTATCGCCATTGGGGTGCACCAGTTTTTTGTTCGTCAAGAAAAATGCGTAGCATGAGATTGTGTATCGACTACCGTGAATGAAAACAAGATCACATCCGTAATCGTTATCCCCTCCCCCGTATTGACGATTTATTTCGATCAGCCTTCAAGGGTGCCTAACAAAATCTCCAAGATAGATTAAAGATCCGGGATACCATCAGATACGAGTGAAAGAGCAAGGATTTTCCAAGACTGCTTTTGCGAACACTTTATGCACTATGACTTTCTAGTTCTGGCCTTTGTCTCACGAATGCTCCGCGTTGTTTATTGAGACTGATTGAACCGCATCTTTTCATGAATTCTATAGATAAAGTTCCGTCATGTAAGTCATCGATGATATTCTGGTGTATTCTAATCTAAAGAGGAACATGAGGACCATCTCGCACTGTTTTACAGATCTATGGCACAAGAGAAACAATTATTCCAAGTTTTCCAGTTGCGAATTTTTGGTTGAGTAGAGTTGGAGTCTTTACTGGTCACATATTCCATCAGAAGGGATTAACCATGGATCCGGCGAAGTTGATGCTATCACTAAAGTGCCAAGACCGACATCAGTGACTGAAGTAAGGAGTTTTCTCGGATTAGCAGGCTATTATCGCAGATTTGTAGATGGGTTTTCACGACTGGCCTTACCCTTGACTAAGCTCATGCGAAAGGGTGAGAAGTTTGTTTGGGACGACGAGCGAGAGAAGAGCTTTGAAGAGCTTAAGCAGCGTTTAGTCTCCGCACCTATTCTTACTCTCCCATCCGGTTCAGGTGGATTTCAGATTTATAGTGATGCTTCAAAGAAAGGTCTGGGTGTGTACTCATTCAGCATGGAAAGTGATTGCCTATGCATACGAATCGTAAAACCTTATGAGATGAACTATCCTACCATGACCTACAGAATTAGCACATGTTTTTCTTTCGCCTCTTAAAAGCTGAGTAGACACTACTCTTTTGGCGAATCATGAGACATTTTCACCGATCATAAAAGTCTCAAGTATTTTTCACTCATGCGAGAATTAAACATGAGACAGACGTTGTTAGAGTTACTAAAGGATTATACACCACATTCAGAATCATCCGGGGAAAGCAAATGTGGTGGCGTGACGCGTTAAAGTAGAAATTTCAGTATGATAGCATGGCATCAAGTAGAAGTAAGAGATTAATTCGCGCTTCGGAACGTTTTGGACATAGAGTTAAGTGTTTCGGGACAAAAAGTTTTCTGGGCTAGTCTGGAGGGTATTGAGTCCTAACTTAATTTTCTCAGATAAGGCAGCTCAAAAGGACGATGGTGAAATCGGTCCAAGGCATTCATGAATTTAGAACGGCAGACCCCGATTCATGTATTATAGTGATTGGCATTCATGGCAGAGCTCAAGTTATGTGTACCAGAAGAACCTAGCACTTCGAGAGGTTTTTGATGAACCGAAGCTCATAGTTTCTCCTTTTTCAATTCATCCGGGTTCGAACGAAGATGTACAATGATTTAAGCAACACTTCTGGTGGAGTGTATGAAACGAGATGTAGCAACCATTCGAATCAAAGTTTTTTAGTCCTTCAGCAAGTTAAGATAGAACAACATCTTGCAAGTGGGTTTACTACAACCATTAGAGAAGTTCCTGTTTGGAAATGGGACGAAATATCTATTGGATTTCGTTACAGCGTTTACCACGGAACTCAGAGGAAGCACGACGCATCTGTTGACGTGGACGTTTGACCAAGACAGCGCATTTCCTTCCTATTCGTAAGGATTTTTCCATCAGTAGATTGGCAGAAATGTTCCAGCAAGAAATCGTTCGACTACACGGTACTCCCTCAGCAATCATATCCGATAGAGATCCACGTTTCACGTCTCGTTTCTGGAAAGAGGTTCTACAAACGCTTGGGGAACCAGGCTCAAGTTCAGGTACGGCTTATCATCCAAGACAGACTGACATCAGAACGTACGATTCAGACACTGGAGGACATGTACGTTCATGTGCATTAGGAATGGACAGGAAATTGGGACGACTACATCTGTTAGTCAGTGTCGCATATAATGACAAGTTGGCATGCAAGAATCAGGTGCTGCTCTTTTGAAATGTTATACGGCAGGAAATGCAGTGCTCCTATACTGTTGTGATCAAGTTTGTGAGGCGGGATCCTTTGAGGCCCAGAGATGATTGTGTAGGGACCAATGAAGAAGGTCGCTGTCGCCAGGTAAAACGTTAAAGAAGCTCAGACACGCAGAACAGGTTACGCCGACAAGCATCGCAGATAATTAGAATTTCAGCCTGTGAACATGTATTCTGAAAGTATCACCTACACGTGGAGTCAGGCTTTTGGAGTAAAAGGGCAAAGCTTAGTCCTCGTTTTATAGGACCATTTGAAATTATCGAACGCGTGTGGTGAGGTTTCTTATCGTTTGGTTACCTCCCCAACTCTCTCATGTTCACAACGTATTTCATGTATCCTTACTCAGAGGTTACAAGTATCATCATCTCCACGTTGTCTCTTATCCATTTGGTCAGATCCGTGAAGATTTATCTTACACGGAAGAACCCGAGTCTATTCTAGACCGTCAAGTCAGAGTCATGAGGAAGAAGACTAATCCTTGTCGTTTAAAACTTTGGATGAATCATCCTGAGCGGAAGCCACTTGGGAAACCGAGGAGTCTAGTACGGCCTCCTATCCTCATTTCCTTACCATGATCTTGGAAGATCTTTTCAGTCCGTATCATGTTTCTAATTCGAGGACGAATTATCTTTTAAGAGGGGAAGAGTTTGTAAAACCCACATGAAAAACCATGAAACGTAAACTTTTGAATATTAATAATCACGACAATATTACAAACGTATATTAAAACCATCATGGACAAGATTAGCACACGAAATTTAAAATTCATGAATACACGAATACACGGGAACACTAAATGTAAAATCCGAAAACCTTAACAAGTGTAAAATTACCAAAACGCCCCTAATGCAATAAAAATGCATAAAAGCATGTATAAAATTCATTTTAATTCTATAAATCATGATAGATGTAACATGAAACCAGAATGAAATTATATGTAGATTATAAAATACTTTTTATATATACAAGAAAATAAGTAATTTATATAAATATACATTATGCCAAATTTAATTGTAATACTCCTATATATGTAAATTAAATAAATGATAATTACAAATAAATTAGGCAAGTTTAAATTCCCCTATTTTTGGCGGCAATTAAAGCTCATAAAACTCGACCCATATCTCCTATATTTTTTTCCTTAATATAATTCCTATTACCATTTATTTTGCTAAAACCCTAAAAGAACTAAATTACGCTCATCAAAAAACAATACAAGAGGATAACCGAATTTTTCCAGGCTATCTTCTCAATTTTCATAGGCTATCAAAAGATCAAGAAGTGATAAAATTTTGGGAAGAAGGTGTTACAAGCTGGTTCGATCGTGGGTTTGATTTTAGTTCGAAATAAGCCAACCGAACACCATAATTCATATAATCAACCAAAAATCATCAAGGTAATTTTATAACTCAATTATCATTATTATGATTCGAAATATTCATGAGAAAAATAACCATGCATATTCAAATGGCCATCCGAATTATATTATGTTCGAAAACCCTAATTTTGGATTAATATATAATCGGCTGAAAAATAGCTTGTACCATTGATTTATATTTTTTTCAAGGATTTTAAATGATATATAACTCAGATAAATAAGGGGAAAAAATTATTATGGTCTGGAACGATTTATTTTTGGATATATTAAATGTTTGCCCGATTTGCAAATAGAGAGAAACAGTAAAGAAAGAATGCTAAACGAATTAGGTCATGGTGTTTTGATATATCCACAGTAATTAATGCCTAATGCATGTATGAAAATTTTGAAATTTTTTGGGAAAATTATTAAGTTAGGTTTTGGTGTAATTAATTGCAAGCCGATTGTGTATATAAAGTACAATGGACGTTTTGTAAAATTATGAAACTATTGGTGACTGTTTTAAGAAATTTAATAAATTTTTTACAATCTGCTAAAAATAAAGTATGGGGTAGAAAATGTATTAGACATTATATTTGATTAAAAGTGATTAATTAGCATATTAGTAATTAGAAATTAGAATAAATGAAATACAAGGACAAAATATGTAAATCATGTAAAATTGATGGTTTGACTTGTAAATACAGAAAATTGAAGAGTATAAGCAGAATAAAATATAGAAACTTTGATATTAACCACTTTACACCTTGGTAAGTTTGTTGATTTTGTCATGTTAAACCCTAAAATACGGGAAGTTGTCATTTAAACCCTAAACTTGCAAAATTGGTATGTTAAGTTTCCCTAAATTAATTCAAAATACTTTATAGACCTTAAATCATCATCATCATCATCGTGTTGATGAGATGACGTGCCTTGATGATGAGAAGATGAAGAAGATACGGAATGACGTGCCTTGCCACGATCACTTCGAGGTCGTCGAGTTTGTTTTAGGGCAAGAGGACGCATGACTCGATCAACAATGTCATAAATGCCATTGTCAAGATGAGGATATGTTTCCATGACGTGTCGATAAAGACGAGTAAGAAACATGCCATACGGAAGATTAGCGGTTGGAGTATATCTAGCACATTGGATTCTTTTGACGAAAAAATAAGCAAGATTGTATTGTTCTTCGGCAACAACACAATACAACATGTGAGCAAGACAAGCGGGAAGATGATCCCGATGTCCTCCTAGTTCGAGCACATTTTCTCTAATGAGCTCTTCCCATTGCTTCATGTCGGGGCTTAATTCTTTGGTGAGAATTTGATTTGGATTGAGAGAGACCGTTTGACTTTTAATGGTACGGTCTACCATGACACGTTCCAATTCAAGAAGTCGACGAATGTCGTCGAGAGTCGAAAGATCGGTACAATATGGTCCCTCGGTTTCTCGAGAATACTCAAGATATGCAAGATCCCATTCGTTTGTAAAAACGACTTGACCATTGTATGGAATTTTGAGAATTTGACCGAATTGAGCGAGAGTAAGAGTTATGAATTCGTGTTGAATCATAAAGGAGATAACAAGGTAACCATATTCATCGGTTTGTACCGTGACTTGGCTATAGAAGTCTAGAATAAATCTTGGAACAATCGGTTCGTTGATTTGAAAAAGACAATTGAAACGAATGTTAGTAAAGAGACGCTCGATGTTGTTGGATTTGTAGTAAGCTTGATCAACAACACGACCTTCGTGAATGTTGCGGTTTTCAATAGGTTTGTAGAATTGGGCAATGGTAGGTGAGATGCCGGGAATTTTGGATACTTTTGGTATGTAGGATTTAGTGAGGGATATATCGGTTGTAGTAGCTTTCGGCATTTTGTCACAATAGATGTTGTTGATTGTCTTGTTAGCGAAAGCCCCTTGCGAATTTTGGTTAATTAGGCGATTTGAAGATTGGTTGTTGAAGGTTTTTGGCTATGGTGTTCGTTCACAGTGGGTAGGAGAAGAAGGAGAAGAAAAAAAATGAAGTTTGGGTATATAATTTCGACAGAAAGGGGGTGTTTGTTTTTCCAGATAGGCGGTCCCCTTAATTAATTAAGGGGGCCGCCCATTTTATACGGCCGGTCCCCTTAATTTTAAGGGGGCCGCCCTCTGAGAAAAAAAAAATTCTTCGATTTTTGGCCAGTTTTTGTGAGAATGATTATTGACAATTATTAATTAACCCTTTGTTTAATTAAAAAGTTTCTTTGACTATTTTGGATGAGATAATCAAGACGTCAATTCGAGAGGTGATTTAGAGATGAAATTTCTTGCAAGAAGGAGAGATTAATTTCTTCAAAAAGACAATTAGTATATTCGATTTGAGATGAGACGAGAATGGATAGCGAAGATAATGAAATAATAAGACGTAGTTGAAAATTTCAACAAGTTGATTCCGATAGACGTGGATGATGGTTGACACGGATCCGAGGCGATCGTCGAGGTCGAAGGGAGTTTGTTTCATCCATAGTGTGTCTATGATCTTCATGCGACTAATCCTACTTCTATGTTAATTGTTAACCATTAGCTTGCTCTTCTTCGTCTACGTGAGTTTGCTATGTGGTCATAGAAGATTTCCATTTTGTAGACGTATAACAATAATCTACACGAAAGAATAGTTCATAGTGAACTAATCTCTTCAAAGCTAGAAAACCAACAAATGGTATTTCTAGAGACTACATTATTTTCTAAGAACTAATTACACTACAACATCATAGTCACATAGACATTTACTTATAATCTATATTCTACGAATATGAAAAGTGAGACGTACCTTAGTCTTTAGAATTATCTTCATTAATGTCTTCATGATGTAAATGATAAGGGTTCATGGGAACCTTATCATGAATTCCTTAATCCGGAGACAAAGAATGTTTGTAGAGAGCACACTACTTCAAAGGTTGTGATGGCTTAGCCATTTGGTCCCCAACGTTTCATGTATCCGAAGTTATTGTTTCCGCATATGTTTTGCATTTGATTCGAACACATGCACGGTGAGCATCTTCCACATTGAGTAAAGCTTGGTTGATGTGGATGATTCCACATTGTGTGATTAGTGTTAGAGTAATTTGGTCTACCTTGGTCTCTCCTAGGTTGAGGTGTTTTGGAACGAGGATGAGAGTTTTCATTTCTTCTCGGAGGAGGTGTTTTAGACCTCATTGTGGGTTTAGTAAATCCGACTCCGGGTTTTAAGGAGGGTTTGTAAAAACGTTTTACCACATCATCACTTGCAATAGGAATTTTAGTATTATTTATAAGTATAAATTTTGGGTTTGATTCTATCAATTTTTCTTTCGACTCAACTTCTTGGGCTTTTACAAACTTTACTTGTTTGGTTTCGCTAGGTGATCCTTTGGTAAAATTAAAACCTAACCCGGATTTATCTCCGGAAGTTTTTTGAGAACTTATTATTTTCTTAAGTGAGTGACTACTATCATTAAATTGATTTAGCCTAGATATTTCCTTTCTAAGCTTCTCATTTTCAAGCTTGAGGTCTTGACATAATTTACATTCTTCAATTACTTCCTTACCTTTTTCTAACCTAGATAATTTATCTCTTAATTCTAGTGCTTCATTTTCTAATTCTACTTTAGCTTGTTTTAAAGTTTTATTTTTAGCCATGACTTTTAGTCCTAATTTGCATAGTCTACTATATTCACTATCTAAGTCATTTTCGTCTAGTGATGATTGGTCATCACTAAAGTATTCGGTTTCGGAAAGTACCTCATTGGAAGCTTTAGCCATAAGACACTTTTCGTCATTTGTTTTTTCATCTTCATCTTCGTCGCTATCACTCCAAGATCCTCCAACAAACGCTTTTTGGTTTTGATATCTTGATAGTTTTGGACATTCTCCGACGAGATGATTTGGATCACCACACTTAAAGCATTTTCTTTCGCCTTTGCCATTTTTGTCGTCTTTATTTCTTTGGAATGATTTTCTCTCTTCATATGGTTGTCTTACGAATCGTCCTCGTCTTTTGAAGAATTTCTTGAAGTCTCTTACGGCCATGGCGTATTCTTCATCTTCACTATCGGAGGTTGAGCTATCGTCATCACTAGATTCCTTTCTAGCTTTCAAGGCAATAGATCTACTTTGTTCTCTTTTGCTTTTGACGGTTTCGGAATCTTTCTTAATTATTTCTTCATAAACCTTCAAATTTCCAATAAGTTCGTCAAGTGATAGAGTTGTTAGATTCTTTGATTCTTCAATCGCCGTGACTTTTGCGCGCCATTTAGGATGCAATGCCCTAAGAAATTTCCTAACACAATTCTTGCTCGAAAAACTTTCATCAAGTGCTTTTAGACTAGTAATAATAGTGTTAAATTTAGCAAAGGCATTATCTATTGATTCCTCTTCCGGAATCATGAATTGTTCATATTGTTGAACAAGAAGATCTATTTTGTTAGCTTTGACTTGATTATTACCTTGATGAGTGATTAACAAAGTATCCCAAATTTCTTTTGCGGTTTGACACATAAAAATTCTTTCATATTCTTTTCGTGGTAGAGCATTATAAATTACCATTTTGGCTTCATTATTTTTAGCAAGTTTCTTTTTAAGATCATCGTTTTGTTTATGAAAAGGTACAATTTCATCCTTTTTAGTTTCAGGATTATTTTGTGGATAGGAGGAATATATCACCATCGGTAATAAACATGCAAACGATCTATGATCTTTTGACTTCACATAGGTTTTCAAATCTTATTTTTCCAATAAATATAATCATCATTTCAAATAGTGGTGGTCTTTGCAATTGATTGCCCTTCTAAATATTTTTTGGATTCCATAGATCGATTCAAGTTTTAAAATACAATTTATTTTAAAATTCTTGTTTAGCGTGGCTCTTGATACCAATTGTGGAAAACTAGAAGGGGGTTGAATAGTTTACTGCTTTTTAATTAAAGGTTTTAAAGTGTTTGTAAAAATTTAGATTCGACTTTTTGTGAATTCAATGCTTGCACAATAATGAAACACCTGACTTATCTAAGCAATCTATAAAAATGATAATGTGAAAGTAATGTTAAGACAAGAGATAAGAGTAAGATCAATCAAACCACAACGCAAGGATGTATAGTGGTTCGGTAACGAAGCACCTGCTTCGACCATTGTTTTTTAAACCTCCCACTTCCCGAGCACCAAACTCGTGAGTTTTCTTTCAATGGTGTCATACAAACTCCTCTATATGGCAGAGATGAGAAAAACACTTACACAACGTTTTGCTTACACCGATTTACGTCACAAAGCTAAATGTCGAGTTCTAATTTATATAGAATTCCCCAATCTAGTGACAACACAAATTCACGACTTGTCACATACTTCTCGACTTCTTAAAATACCTTCATGACTTCTTCACAACTTAACTTCTCCACTTACTTATTTACAACTAGTAACATTCTTGGTAAGGATCACCACCTATAGTAAAATATTCTTACAAAGATCCCCAAGATCTAGCTACTACACACAAATATCAAATATACAATTGATTTACAAATATGTGATATGGTTGCAACAAGATTGCAATACACACTTGAGGTGTAATACTTCTTCACTTGATGATGAAAGTATTCTTCTCTTGCACTTGAGGAATTAAGCTTGGATCACTTGGAAACAAAGCTTTATGATTAAATGATCAAAGGATTTTAGAGAGGATATGTGGGTTGTTTTGAGCAGAAAGAATGAGTGCAAAAGGTGAGAAAATTATGGGGAAAAGTCCAGTATTTATAGGACAAACTGGGGGAGCGTCTACCTAGGGGCGGTCCCCTTAAATAGGTGGGCGGTCCCCTTAATTTTAAGGGGGCCGGCCGTGTATTTAAGGGGGCCGCCCAAGACTAGGGCTTTCCCAGTTTGTCTTTTGTGTAGGGGGAATTTTCTAGAACTTTTCTAGCCGTTTTAGGTCTGAAAATTTGAATTTCAAAATGTTTATTTTGAATAAAACATTTTTTTAATTGTAGAAAATGTTTTGTAATGTTTTAAAAATGTTTACAACATTTTATAAAAGTGTGAGGTTGAATAAAAATTTCCTTTGATCATAAAATGCATTAAGCATTTATTTATTCATACCTTTAAGTGATGTATTTGTTGAAATGAGAATTTACTACTAATTACTTGTTTACGTTGAACGTTTTTATATTTTGTGATTATCAAAACGTAAAGATGTGATGTTTTGTTAGGCATTATATTTTATCACAAAAGAATAATTATATACTAAAGAATGATTCGCATAAACAAATTACGAATCAAGGAAGTATTAAGAATATCTTTATACGAATAATCAAGTAAACAAGGAATCAATTGATCATAATAATGGTAGGATAGAGATAGGTGTCAAGAATATCAATTTACAGTAACGGTCAAAAAGAAATAAACTTAAAGAATTATGAAAGACTATAGAGTCATTCGTGAAATTAACCGATGCAAATGAGAGCATTGATATCAATAGCTGAAAGAGGCACATATCAAAGAAGTGGTATATCAAGGATGTTAAACGGGATAGAGAAAATAATGGTATGAACAATTAGTTAGTAAAGGGAGTTAATACCAATGGCTAAAACCAGCACATATTAAGGAGGTGGTATATCAAGAATATTAACATGGGATATGAGAAGTTAATTATACAAACAATTATTTATTGAAAGAAGTGGATATATCCATACCACAAGCAAACAATACATCAAGAGTTTTCAAAGAAATGTTTTTAAATAAAAGGTCATCATTGACTATGATGGTCGAGATACATAATCTTATTAGTAAAAGAAAGTGAGATAGAATGAGAATATGAACAACCATGACAACAAATGGTATATCATAAGGCAACGAAATTTTTCATTACATAATCATAAGATAAGTTTTCATAAGCCGCGGTGTTTACAAAAAAATAGCAAAAATACACCCGGCAACATAACGCCAACTAATTGATATTATCAGTTTAAAGGTAGAACAAACGTCTAAAAAATATAAAAGAAAATTTAATCTAACTGGAACCGTTCGACAATTACTACTATCTTTGAACTCCCTACTCCAACGCACTAACGCGAGTCCTTAAATCCATTATCTCCTCCCTAGCATCCACAAGTGCAAGCTGCAGTATCTCAACCCTCAGTTCTGCAACATCAACTCTCACCTCCAAAGTTTCTACATCATACTAAATCATCCCCATCCTATCCAAGGACATATCCTGAAACTGTTCGCGCAGTCGATCGATTAAATCATCGTGACGAACTAATCTCGCCAAAATCAATGTAATGGTACGATGGATCGGCTCACCGGTAACTGTGTGAGTTTGAGCTGCAGACGAGCTCTCTCCAAACTCATACTTCGGCTCACCCTCGCAGTCTCTCCAAGTGTGAACTCGAGGTTGTACCCACCCCCAACGTCAAGCAGCCGACCTGAGATGGCGCCTCCGAACCTGTGGTGCAGCAACCTCAAGTGTAGTGGTCTCAATAGTAGCATTAGTCATGACAATATCCTGCTGTAGTAGAGAAGGTGCACGGTCGGTGGAATCAAATACCTGATTAGCAAAAACAAAATCCGCCATAATGCTCTAAAATCAAAGTACATAAGTAATAATAAGCATATATTATTTAAGTATTTATAAAAGGTTATCATCTAGATTTAATCAGTAATGCTTTTATAAATAAGTATAAGAAATCCAAAACAGCTAAAAATAATTAACGATATGCTAGAACATAGTCGTAAGAGATCGAAGAGAAAGAGAAAAAGAAGAAAATATTAAGTATTATATAACATTAGAAGAGATGCTCGAGTGAGTATATAAGGAATCGGGGAGTATGCATGTGCGGATATCGGATAAACGATGAAGGACTCTAAATTTTGAAAAATAAAATGGTTATAGTCTAGGTTTTGAAAAAATGACCCAATTCTCTATAACCATGGCTGTTGATACCAATCTGTCACACCCTCAAATTCGTTACGCATCGGAATACAACATGGGGTGCGACTTCATAGCACAAGGTACAAGTCATAGGAATCGACCTCAAAAAAGACGTTTTAAAATAAAAAGTTCACATTCGATACATGAAAAATTAGAGTTTCACAAACAAGGTCCCATAAGTTTCAAAATGACACAAGCGTTCAATGATCTCCATGATTCACCTTAAAATGGGTCATTAGTTAGATTGTAAATTTCGAGCATGAAAAAAGCTCAAGTGTAGGGGTACGTATTATAAACCCCATATGATGTATTATGTTATTAAAAAAATGAGAAAAGAAAAAGAAAGAGATTGATGTAGAGTTGTGTAGAGTTTGTAGATCTTCGTTCGAGTCTTGGCTTAACAACCAAACCAAAGTGTATTCGTGTAAGTAATTAGCTAACCCTTCCACCCCAAATTCACCCAAAGTCACCACCCAAATGTATCCTATCCGTTTCCGTTTCCATTATATGTTATCTTACACCTACACCCCACAAACCTTTAAAATACCTCTTAGATAGTAATGAATAATATTTGCACCTAGTGGTGGAGGTTTGATCCTTTACCAAGCCTATGGTAATTTATATGTTATGACAGGTAATGAGTGTTGATTTTCCGTTTCCTCAATATGTTATAATTCATTATACACCCGAGTGAAAGAGAGAATCCCAAACACTTATGTGAGGTGCTGGTATATACTTTCCGTGCTTTTAATTACGAGGTCTAAAAGGTTGTGTTGTAGAATATGTTTAAAGAGTAGGTAAAATGACCCCTCATATTGTTATTGTCTAGGTAGAAAAGCTCATTTGCTCAAGGACAATCAAATCCCAAGTGTAGGGGTATTTGATAAGGTGTCATTTTATACACTTTTTGGGGGTCGTTTAACCCCCTAAATCGTGCATTTATGCCCAAAATAGGTACTTAATCGTTCCTTTTCAGGTAATTCTCATTTGGAAGGCATTTGGAAGAATTACATGTGACTTGGACTCATTTGGAGAAGAAACGGACAAGACTACGGACTACACCAACATTGATCAAGAATTTATGTACAGTGGCTGGAGACGGCGTCACAGATATAACGTGACGCCGTCACCACGAAGATCAAGACGGCGTCACATGATTCCACGACGGCGTTAGAGCATACGACCAACCTATTATCTAGAATATTCTCTTTCATGACGGTATCACGATTAAAACGCGATGCCGTCACAACGTTTTTCCTATATATACAAACCTGAATTTAGGGTTTTGAGTGTGTAACTTTAGAATAAAAAGAGGGTACGAACCCTAGTTTGTTTAGTAGGTACAGGAGATGATTTTTAGGGCTAAAACCCTATAGTAACTCTTCCAATTCATGTTAATCAGTAAGTTTACTTAATCATTCAATAAGTCCTGTGTTTTGTTTGATTTATTGTTCTTGCTTTGTCTTTAACATGCTTGATTAAACCCCTATTGTGTAATTTATGATTGATAAACCTAGAATGTAGATCTTAGTGGTGTTGCTTCTTGTGATGGATGTGCACGTTAGGTCTTAGAAA
This sequence comes from Tanacetum coccineum, assembly GCA_026074375.1. Lineage (NCBI taxonomy): Eukaryota > Viridiplantae > Streptophyta > Magnoliopsida > Asterales > Asteraceae > Tanacetum > Tanacetum coccineum. The sequence continues at coordinate 3,890 of BQNB010002413.1, read as the reverse complement.
ACCAGCTTTTGTCTGTATCGATGTTGATATGTCTAAGAAAACGTGATTGTGTAGAAAGGATACCATCGGGTAATAGTCTTCATACTACCTTGCCCCCTAATATGGTTGATCCACTCTTAATATATTTCACATGCACTTAGTGTACTCTTAGGGGCTGTGTAATAGTCTTCCTAGTCCTTGCAATGTGTTGCTCTAGCTGCATACTAAGTACGACGGCGGGTTCGTGAATTCGTTCATTGCTTTAGAGTATAGTTTACACAGACATACACAAGTGTGAACAAGGTAATAACACTAGGGGAACGCAATCTAGAGAGTAATACAAGGGGGGGGGGGGGGAATTAAATAAACACAGTCTATTATCTATTGATAACACCAGTAGCTAGTTAATATTTAGTTTAAACAACTAAAACAAACTTCTCTTCAATTATATGATTTATTTGCTTTCCATAAAATATAAAAATACAAAATAATCTTCTCTCAACCTTAGAATTCTGTTAGACCATAACAAGCCTTACCAACCTTTCCCGAGTGAACGAAAAACAACCCCCTAGTCTTGCCTATACTACACTACAACGTTAGGTGCACTGCCTAGGGAGTTGTAAACTTCTCGTGTAGAATGCCTACGACGACCACACATCAATTGTTTATTGGTATTTTAGATTAGATTTTGTGATTTTAGTTTAGTTTTTATCAGTTTGATACTCCGTGTTTTAGTTGTTAAGTGTTTTTATGTTTCTTTTTATTTTTTTCTGCATTCTTGATACCTGCTGTTTACCTTTTGTTCGAATACCTGATATGACGTATTTTTCCCTTTGAATATAGCGTATCCACTTTTCAAAATTTATATAGCGTATTTGCCATCAAACATCAATACGGCGTATTCATTCTACTGAATACGGCGTATCGATCATCTGATACAGCAGCAGTATTATTCTATCTGTTTGACCTTTTTATCTGTGTTCCTAGCCAGTTTATTACAGGAAATGGACAACCCTGATATTATTATGACAGGGAAACTGCTAAGTATGGTAAGATCAACTATATTGGAGATATTAACTACCTCAGATTTTTTGAAACAAAATTCTCAGCTATAGTTTATGATGATGCATTAAAATCAGAATTATAGTTCTCATCTGAACCCGCATTAAGTTCTCAGCATGTCAATGAAGTTGATTGGAAAAATAAAACATCATTGTCCGAATATGATGATGAAGAATACAATGTTATATCCAAAAGAAAAGCTTTAAAGAAACGATTTTCTAAAAAAGAAAATTTAACATCTTGAGCATTGATAAAGATCTATTTTCTTATGATATATTTTCTGTCAATGATTTAAAATTGGATAAGGACAATGATGAAAATAAAATAAGTATCAAGCAGTCTTCGGGGGATATATTTATCGAACCGTTACGTAATATAACAAGTATCAATGTTGGTACCTATGCACAAGCGTCAAATAAACTTTGGAAAACAAGTCATGATACAATTAGTAAATTTTTCACAATTGAAACTGTTATTAAAGAATTAAGTACTAATATCATGATTTAGAAATATTTTAACGAGGGTGTGCTAATGAATTTTAAAAATTTATATGTGTCATTTGGCATCCCCTTTGACCCCAAGTTAGTCTATAAGGATAAGGGGTATATGAGTCTAACTTAAAGACTCTTCAATAAACAAAAGTGCTTGCCGGGAGACAACCGAGAATGTTATTTCAATTTTTGTATCGAGTCTGTCTGCCCAGTATGTCGATACGACGTATCCAACCCAATGAATACGACGTATAGAACACACTGGACACATTATCTTTTTATTTTTTGGTACTTTTAAAACTTTATTGTCAGACTTGTCAATACAGCGTATTCAGAATTCTGAATGCGGCGTATTCAAAATTATGAATGCGGCGTATTTGACCTCTGACACGTATTGGTTATTTTTCTTACGTGTTTTAATACGGCATATCCACCACTATAGATACGGCATATCGACTATCCTGTATAGTTATCATTTTTAATTTCTTATTCTAACCGATGTTTATTTGGAGATATAATGCTGTGATTTTCTTTATGTTTAGACAAAGAAGTACTAAACGTGAATGAAGAAAGTAGTGGTATGCAGATAATATGGAATCTTATGTGTGTTGTTCATGCTAGGATTCGAACACTTTTCGCAACACAACACTTGTTCATAAACTCATCATGGAGGATCATACCGAGCAAATTCCAAGAGAGTTTTCGTTCTAATTACTTCCCTTACAACCAAATTGAATATAAACGTTGGTTTAAAAATCAATCCCTAACCTAGCCTAGAGACTCGATTATAGAAGAAAGTGTATGAGAAAGAAGACCCTCTACTAATAACACACAAGTATGGATTATGTACTTGTGTGTCTCTCTTCCGGAGATGTGTTCTTCAATAGATGATAAAATGAGAAGATTAAGAACACAAGAGGTGTTAGACTTAGAGGATAAGAGAAGAAAAAAGTAAGGAAGAAAGAATGGCAAGAGGTAAGGAATACAAAGGCTAAGAGGGGGTATTTATAGGCCAAAATCTAAAATTGGTAAAAACTAATTCGAGTGTGGCGCGCTGCCTACGCGTCATCGCGTGGCCAACGCGCAAGAATCCCGTCTTGGTTTTTTTTGGGATTTTGGCGTTTTAAATACCCACTCTTGTTAAACCCCCAATTGTACTTAACATCTTGACCTTTCCACTATTCTTACACTCAAGGTCAACCAACTCAAATAGCCATTTGATAAAAATGTTTGTGAAGTAATTTAGAAGAAGATTTGGGGATGTTTGTCCAATATCAAAGAGATAAAGAAGAACTATTAGACAAAAGGTAAAATGGGTATTCCGCTAATGTAAATGGTTTAGTTAGAAACTAATTATGGTTTGATGAGTGACTTGGCATATTTAGGATAGAAAGGAATATGCCAAGGAATATTCTCAACTTGGTGAGCAAGTGTGGATGTTGGAGGGATAGGGAATTTGAATTTGAAATTCAAATACAATTGAACATGTGGGATAAAGAAGGGGGTAAGATTAGTTGGCATGATATGATTTTTTGGAGCCTAAGAATCCAAATTCAAATTTGAAATCCAATCTCAACATGTGGGATTAGGATAAAAGTGTGAGTTATTGATGTGATGGAAAGGAGCCTATGGATTTGTGATTTAAATTTGAACTTGAAGTGTTGGGGAAGAATGAGTTGGCAAAGTGTGTAGGAGAAGTTTTAGAGATGTTGTGATATTTGAATTCAAGTAATGAGGATGCGTGTAGGAAAGGTGTGTAGAGAAAGCTTTGAGTGTGTGTGTATACGTGCAACTTGAATTCAATAAGAAGTTGTGTGAGTGTATAAATGAATAAGAGAATGAATAGAGAATGTGTGATAGAGAATGTTGTGATTTGATGGAAAGGAGCCTTTGTAGGGAATGTAAGGGACAAGAAGTAAAACAAGTACAATGGTGTAAGAGAATGTGAGTTATGTGAGGGATATGCTTTTAAAGGTTTTAGTTGGAAAGGTTTAATGTTGTGAAGTTGTGAATAAGATAATGATAAGAATGTTTAATCAAAGGATTGATTGGGTTTAATAATCACATTACAATAAGATAGAAAAGAGATGGGAACATGTGATTATGGGATGGTCTAGGAAAGGAATGTTTAGAGTGTGTGTAAGGTATAATAATTTGTTGGGTAAAGGGATTAACAAATAATTAGGAGGATGTTTAGAAGAGAAGTGAGGTGTATGAGACATGTGAGGAATACATGTGTGAGTTTGTAAATTATTTATAAGTAGGGAGGTAAGAAAACTCAAAGTACAATTAACCTCCAAATACTACATGTTGGTAGAAATATTACATTACGATATTTAATCTATACATTCTCTTCAT
>BQNB010002412.1:68396-125280 GCA_026074375.1 Tanacetum coccineum | reverse complement strand
ATATATAGTTTCATATAACATTTTAATGCTTAAATAAAATATAGAAAAGTAATATTACGTTGGGTTGGGTTGGATTGGATTGTTAATAAATGATAAAAATGTTAAGATTGATTGCAACTAACTACATTTTAATAGAAGATTGGGTTGTGATAGAGACCAACTAACTACATTTAATACTCCAACGAGCTGACAAAAGTTACCATTTCCACATGCACCCATGATCGAAAAGATATGCAAAGACGTTATTCGAAGTGATTAGTGTGAGGTGTTTTGATTAACTCAGTATAAACTTGAACTCGAATTAAACTAGTTATGATGATCAACTTTTGTTCGGAAGCATTCATTTAATGATTTCTCCATACTTGCGAAGAAGGCAATGATTTCGCACGACTTCAAGTCCATTCGATCCATCATGAACAACAAATTTTTGTCTTAATGATGCTTCTTTGTACCGGCAAAGAGATTGTCGGTTATCTTTCTTTGCATCATTATTAGCATAAATAGAAAATCATAATTACTTTTTTTTATGATATGTGAATATATATTATTGGACAACAAAAACAGCTTAAAGCAGCTAAAACATACTCGTAACAAACAGCATACAAAACTAGACTTATTCACCAAAATACAAACTAGGCTAGCAAAGCAATCACAGAACCTAAAACTAGAAGAAAAAAATAAATATCAAAGAAGTTAGTTTGATAAGATGTCTATGATATTTATACAAATGTTGCATGGGACCTTAGGTAATCGACTTCACTTTTATAAATGATATTTAGTTGAGTTATGGTCCACTCGATTTTTTGGTACTCTGTCGCGCATCCTTTTGTAGTCTCATAATTATATGGGTTTCATTCATCATCAATAACTTATAATTATTGCTATTGATCTTTTGGACAACGTCAATAAGTTGCTATGTTGTTTTTACACCTAACTTTCAGTACTCTTTCTTTAAAGCTTGACGTACGACATCTCCAAGAACTTATGATATCAAGTAATAACTCAAGTATTGGCTTAACGTCACGGTTGGGATATTAATGATACGTTTAGTATACAGTTTTCCTAGTCTCTTTTTGTACGTCCTGTTGATCTTTCATTAAAGACAATTTCTCCCTGCAGAAGGTTTAAAACAGCGGGTAAATCTTGACTCCGTGCATCTTTTTGGGTGATAACTGACCTTTAAGCAAGGACTAAGCCCCAAGCAATGAGCACCGTGACATTAATGTTAACCAGAAGTTGGGATTGAACTCAAGACATATTTGTTCAAAATCTTCCTCTATCGGTTAACTGAACGTTTACGGTAAAAAAGATAAGTTGATGATCAAAATTTTGTTTAATGATCACAAGAATATTTTGTGTCATACAAGTTAATTCATTTCTTGTACCGAGTAAATTATAATAAAAACAGTACAACTTGTAGCTTACTATATTTGTCGTTCGGCTTACTATTTTCGTTGTAAAACCTTTTCTTCGCCTTTTTATAATTGAAGCATTGCTTTTTAGCTATCACTAATACGTTTGTTTTCTGTGTGGTTCTTGTTTAAAAAGACATCACTAATTACGTAAAAGTGTACTAATCTTATACTCAATTAAAGTTAATGTATTTAACTTTTTTTTCTCAATTTAATGTACCCAATTTTTTTTTTTTTGCAAATGAAGACAATTAAGATGTTATCAGGTCAAGTTACTTTTTATCCAACATGATTTTTCGGCAACCTAGCATTCAGACGACCCACCACCACCACCTCCAAATCGATCATACGGACCACCAAAGTGATTTCGATCGATTTCATACGGTTTTCCGTTCGATTTCGTCCAGTTTTCGATCCGATTCCGACGATTTCGACAGTTTTCGACGTTTCGATCGATTTCGATTTTTCTCGTCCCGTTTCGACCTATTTCCATGTTTTTCTTCCGCATTTAAAACGATTTTGCTCCTTTTCGGTGATTTCCACCCGAATTCGACCGTTTTGGTACCGATTACGGGTATTCGGCGATTTTGTCCATTTTTTACGTTTTCTTCGTTTCTTACGTTTTTCTAAGTTTTCGTCCGCTTTCGTTCGTTTTTTACGTTTTTTACGTTTTTGTACGCTTGAATACATTTTTGTACGCGTAAATAACGTTTTCAAAAGTTTTATCTGTTTTTATACGTTTTAGCACTTTTTATAAGAAATAAAACGGGTATGGAAATCGGTCGAAATTGGTCGAAATCGGTCAAAAACGTACAAAAACGGTCCAAATCGGTCAAAAACTATCAAAAATGGACGAAATCGGTCGAAAACGGTCGAAATCGGTTTAAAACGGTCGAAATCAGGCGAAAATGGTCAAAATCGGTCGAAATCGGTCAAAAATGATGGTGGTTGTGGCTAGCCGAAGGCGGTAGTGGTGGAGGTCGTCAGCTGGAAAATCATGTTGGAGAAGAAGGTAACTTGATGGTGACCTGGTAACCTCTTAATTGTCTTCATTTGCAACAAAAAAAAGTTAGGTACATTAAATTGAGAAAAAAAAAATAGTATATTAAATTGAAATCTATTATAAATTTAGTACACTTTTATGCAATTTGCCCTTATTAATAATTGACACTTGAAATTATAACCAAGGGGGAGTAAAATGACATCCCAATACTCTTGATACTTGTGAACGACTAGGTATTAGCAATTTGTCATCAAAACAATTGTATTGATGCTATGTAATTTAACCTTTGCTTTTCTAATCATAGTAATTTCGAAAACTAAACCCTGGACTTGAACCTATGTCAATCAAAATTATCCTAAACGCACTCCAAGTATTATCATGTCGGATATTGGATCAATGCAACCTAATATTGTGAATACCTAGGGCGTGCACGATTCGATTTGGGTCTGTTTTTGTTTAAAACCGAAACCGAACCGAAATATTCGGTTTTTATAAAACCCAAAAGTGAAACCATTCGGTTTTTGATTGTTCGGTTTTTTTATTTATTATCGGTTTCGGTTTAATTTTTCATTTTTTGGTTTTTAACCGTTCATATTCATACCAACGACTTTGTTTTACGTAAAAAATATGTTATTCTTCTTTATTTCTTTTCGTCAAATCCTCAAATTGAACCAAATTTTTCGGTCTTTGAAAAAGTAAAAACCAAACAACCGGTTTCTAGTTTCGGTTATTACGGTTCGGTTTTGTTTGGTTTTCGGTTTGGTTTCGATTTTTCTACTCACCCATAACTATGTAAAGCTATCATATATTATAAAACATTAAAACCGTAAACACCATGGTTGTTAAGATCTCGATCTTGAATCTATGATCTTACGATTTTATGATATTACAAAACAAAAACGATTTCGTACCCCTTTGTGAGATAAGATCTTATTAGGATCATGATGATATTAGTCATATGATCTTAAGATCTCGTTCGATCCACTCTTACTTTTTTCGAACCATAAGTTAAAAAACTACAAACTCATGTATTAAGTTTTGTTGAATATGAAAAATAAGGGGCTAATTTTATTAAATACTTTGTAATCATAATTTTGACCTACATTTTTATGATATATTATATATAATAATATGTAAATTTGCATAATTTTAAACATCTAATAAGAAAATGACACTATAGTAATATAGTATGATTTTAAAATCCTGATCGACGATCTTTGGAAAACGAAGACGGTTTTAAATTAGTTGCCGATCTTAAAAAACTTAATAAACAATGTCCAATCTTTTAAACGAAACCAAATTTTGGTAACTACTTATCTTCCTCTCAAAACTATCTAAATCATTGTGCACTAGCCAGTCCCTCTCTTCACCGAAATGGTAGGCCACGAGTTTTTTTTTTTGGAACGGCAATTTGTGGCTACATGGCCCTTTGCCCAGAAGGCGTAGCGAGCCCACACAACCATGTTGGCTCCAGCCCAGAAGGCAATGACACCTTTCCCTTTACACACGCGGGAGGAAACCCCTATCGCCCTAGACAAGACTCGAACATGAGACCTTGCCTAGGAGGGTAAAACCTCCATACCAATCGTAGGCCATGAGTGGGTTAGTTCACTAAGGTTGTATTTATTCGTCTTGGTTCAAGCAGTTGGCTTGGTCCACTTTATTTATTGTAAAGGATTGTGTATCTATTGTCTTAATCATGGGCTCATGGCCAGAAACTTTTAAATCGTAGTCTTAGTGGTGGGATGCTACAGTGTGATGTACGCAGTTCATTTGGTTATCTTGTTTCGTTCGCACATGATGGCATATATAATATATAACAGGAATTTTAATCATGTGACTGGTTAGGATTAAGAGGTTGAGTTTGAGTGTTCAACACAAGCTACTACATTTTGAGTGCTCGACACAAGCTGCTACATTTTGAGTGTTATACACATCATGGTGTGAATTTTGTTTTGTAAAATTTATGTGGATATAACATTCCTCTTATAAATAAGCCTAAACATGGAATTGACATAGTCATGTAGTTGGATGATCGTATTCTAAATTCCTATCAAGTATCAACTGTTGTTGTGTGGTGTTTACACACATGATAGTAGTCGAACGGGAACTTGTAGGTGATTTGTAGATGGAATTAGAACTTAGAGAGTATCACCTGGAACAATTTTGGAGTGACAACATACAAACTTATTCAATTTCATCATCATACCTCAGCTATAATGTTGAATAAATTTAATAATTTATAAATTAGATTGAGATTAGAAAACTTTAATCCTTGGTTAACGCGCGTATGTTACCCTGGTTATTAACCTCTTTTTTAAACACGAAAACAAAATGAATTTACTATCCAATCAAAACGAACCAAGTGTGTTAATTCATAGAACAATGTTCCACTAGACTTGTTTATTCTTAAAACTAGGTATTCTTTTTTGCCGTGCTACGCACGGCCCTGTGTGCTCGTATTTATGTTTTAGAGTGAATAGATTAGTCATTTGTTATGTGTTCTAGGGCTGTTAACGAGTCGAGCTTTTAACGAGCTACTTGAGCTCGAGCTCATTTAACTCGAGTCGAGCTTGATAAATTTCGAACTCGAGTCAAGCTCCAACAAAATGTAGAGCTCGAATAATTTAACGAGCCAAGCGTTCGCAAAATCTGAGGTTCTCAAGTCACGTATATTTATCAGCTCGTGTTCGGGTTTTCGTTTGCTGGAGTTTAGAATTTCTAGTCGGGTTAGTGTTCGTGCTTGATTTTGGTTTCGGTTCATCTAGTTCAAAGGTAAACTTTGAGGCATTATACATACACTTGTAAGATTATTATATGCATTTATGTTTGCTAAAACTATATGACATGAAACTAAGCTAAAAAAAATACTAAAAGGATGTGTAAATATTTAAGAATGTTAAACTTGATCAGGCGGAATAAAACTGAATTTTAAAAACAAGGGAATGATCTAGGGCTGTTAACGAGTCGAGCTTTTAACGAGCTACTCGAGCTCGAGCTCGTTTAACTCGAGTCGAGCTTGATAAATTTCGAGCTCGAGTCGAGCTCAAACAAAATGTAGAGCTCGAATAATTTAACGAGCCGAGCTTTTAAATTTAGTATTTAGCTCGGCTCGTTCGATAGCTCGTTTAGTTATTCGAGCCGAACGAGCCAACGAGCTTCTCGAGCTAAACGAGCCGAACGAGCTAATCGAGCTAAATATGTAGTTTCAAAATATTTCGATTGTAAAATTTTAATTACTATTAGTATTTTAGGTTAAACATAAAACCAAAACTAACAATATGTTAACCTTCAATCACATCAAAGATCTACAATTTAGTTTTTATATAATTATAAACTAGTAAACTTGGGCCTTTGTTTATATAGACTTCACATTGCCTTCCTTTTGTTTCATTCATTCAATGTGGGATGTGAAATGATTTTTTTTCTTTTGTTTTTTCATTCAAGCTTACAAGCATTACTTAGATTGTTAATACATATGAATAAGTTAACCTTAAATACATTTAGTTATGTGTCAAATAAATTGTTATTTATGTATATATTTATTGATCATATAGTTGTTAAATTAGTTTTATGCTAGTTAAGTGTATTATAAAGAAATAACAATTATGTTTAATAACTCTTTATCAAATATATAAGTGAATGAAATCAATCATGAATACTACTAAATAAGAATTATGAATCAATGGATGATTTCAACGAAACTCGCTCGTATGGCTCACATGGTGTTGGGAGTTATGTCAAGGGTTTTGTGATTAAAAATACAACATATGTATGTATATTGTATACAAGCGATTCTCTTTTATGTTTTTCACGCTTACACACACAAAAGACACATACGATGAGATTCAATTATGTATAATCACATGTGACATATACATATGAACTTAAATATGTATAGACACATTGGAAACTTACATATGAAAAGCGAATCTGTATGGACACACTATGAAATACATCAATGCGGCCAATATTTACATATAAAGACACATATATGATATCTATGCATAAATTCAATGTGAGGTTGCTAAACACAATTGGTTCATGGGTCTTAGACAATATTATCATCTCAAATCTATTTGATGATGAAACACAAAGATTGCTGTTGGTAATGTTCTTGTAGAAACTCTTTTTTGTTAGTTTAGTTATGAACTAACTAACTCTTACACTCGTTCAAACAATGTAAACTAGTTGTTAGATTTATGATAATGGTTTATTAATTATAATCCATTACATGTGAATACAAATGTGTTTACGCATACACATACAATGTCTCTCGTATGAGCATTTAAACAAACAAGCATATACATACATTCTTACATATGATACACACATACATTTACAAGAGACAAATGACCATACATAAATACACATACACATGACTTAATTTAGTTAAACAATCAAATAATTCATTATATACTTGTGCTCGTAAAATAATTATGATATTGACTCAAGCTCGAATGACAATATTTTCTCGGCTAGTTTCATGAATTAAGCTTACAAAATTATACTTGGGTATATTCATTCGATAATCATGTCTAGTGAAAGAGGTAAAACATATACTAGGAGATTATGTATAATACAAGTACATCAATTACGTGTTCTTAATAAAATAAAATAAAATAGAAAAGAGATCAGAAAAGCATTTCGGTTGTCATCAACCATTGACTCCAATTAATCTGAAATATTAGTATGCCTATTACTAATCTAATTGTAGGATAAGAGCTTGACGTTATTGAAGAGAATATATTTATTATGCTTTTAAAAAGAAAATGTGAACTCGTTTCTATATCTCCAAAGAAGCCAAAGAGTAGTTTAGACTACTACGTTGAAGCGACGTAAGAGAGTTTAAGCATGACTTTATTCGACAGGTTAATTGCATCTTCTAGACTTAAAAGTTAAACAGTTAAATTGAAGTATGAACATGAATATTTTTTATATATCTTTGCTTAAAGTTAAAGCTTGAAACTAAAATTTAATATTTACTTACAATAACATATTTATAATTTTTTATTTTATTGTTTGGTGTTTATTCATTTATTTAATTACTAAATAATAATAATCTAATGAATAGTTTTTCATATTTTATTTTATAATAAAAGAAGATAGTAAAGCCTTTAATGTAATCATTATCTACTAAATATTTATATGTTTATAAGTTTATCTTATTTTTTGTTTTAAAATTAGAAAAATATAAAGACACAATGATATATTTTCTTTGCTAACTAGAAATACTTAGATAATAAATAAGAAATATAGTTTGAAAATATCAAAAGAACAAGAGAAACTAAAATATATGAAGGACATGGCTAGTAGACTTATCCCACATTGCTTGGAGAATAAAGCATTCAAGGGAAAAACCTCTATATAAGCAAAGCCCCCCGCCCTTTGATACTTAGTTAAGCTTTAGATGTTATTAAACATTGATTGTTTGTTCATAAATAATCTTTCTTGACCTTATAAATTAAGTAAACTTTAATTAGTTTGAGCATTATAAATAATTTTAAAATTTTAAAATTTAAAATTTTTAAATTTTAAACGAGCTTTCGAGCTCAAGCTTGAGTTAATAAACGAGCTTATCAAGTTCGATCGTTTACACGAGCATCTTAAGCTTAAAGTTAGTTTATTGTAGGAGTACAAAAAAAGTTAGAAGTCTTAAACGAGCTTCGAGCTCGAGCTCGAACAACAACAAAATAATCAAGTTCGAGCTCGAGCCAATTTATAAAATTTTACTCGAGCACGAGCCGAGCTCGAGTCGGGTAGTTAATAAACGAGCTTGGCTTGTTTAAGCCAAAACTCGACTCGGCTCGGATCGTTAACACCCCTAGTCTTTAACGACACATTAACATCTGAAACATCACTCTCGTGTGAGCCTACGGTAAGTTCTCTTAACAACGATGAAATTGACTTTAGAATATCGTTTGACGAATCCGACGATGAAGATTGCACGGTAATTTTCGACAAAAAATAATTTTCTTACAAAATAATTTATGTCAACAATTTAAAAAAGGATTCGGAAAATGATAATGATAAAGTCAATATGCCTTTGCTTCCATCACACAAGCCTACAGTCAGTTATTTTGATGATTTAGACTTCTTTAAAGATTTCGAGAATAAATTTTCAGCCATTGTTTACAATGATGCTCAATCGTCCAAATCAGATTTATTAACTGAACCGATTTTAAACCCTCAACATATCGATGAATTTAATTTGAAAGATGAAACATCATTGTTGGAATATGATGAAGAGGAACAAAACGTTATATGCTTTAATGATTTATTTCCTTTTAACGTAATTTATCCCGATGAATTAAAAACGGATACGGACAATGATGATAAAGTCGATATTGAACACTCTTCGGGGGATTTATCTTTCATACCATTATCTAATGTAATAAATGTCGATGTTGGTGCCTATGCACATGGGTCAAATAAGCTTTTGGAAACAAGTCATGATACATCTAATAAATTTTTCAAAACCGAAACTTTTATCAAGAGATTAAATTTTAATATCATGACTTGGAATCATCTTAACAAAGGGATGTCATTCATTTTCCTAATCAAGAATTTGTATGTGCCATTTGGCATCCCGTTCGACCCCAAATTGTTTTATAAGGATGGGATTAAATTGGGGCACGTGTAACTTAAAAACTTTTATGTACACAAAAGTGTTTGCCGGGAGACAACTCAGAATGTAATTTTCAATTTTTATCGAGTCTCTCTTCCCAGACTGTCTATACGGCATATCCAAACCCCATGGATACGGCGTATTCACTATCTGGATGTTATCTAGTCTTTATTTTCAGCACAGTCTATACGATGTATTCATTAAATGAATACAGCGTATACAAGTATCAATACGACGTATCTTGGGGAATGGATATGGCGTATCGACTTCTTGTATAGTTTTAGGTATTTATTTCGAGTCTAACCAAACGAATACACAGAGATAGAATTGCATTTGTTTTCTGAGAATTTACACAGGACCTCGTGAAAGAAATATCGATGAATATTGGTGGAGAATCTACGAATATGGAAATCTTGAAGTGTTAGAGTCTTGAAACCTCAAGACGGCTGTCCAACACGAAATATTACTCATAAACGCAACTTGAAGAATCTACCGAGCAAATATCAGGGGAGTTTCTCATTCTAATTCTTTTTAAATTCTCGTATTTAATGTTTTATATATATAACGAGGACGTTGTATAATTCAAGTGGGGAGATGAAATTAGAATGTTTACTTGTCCTTATTTTCATAATAAAAGGCTTAAATTATGCTCAAATTTAATTTTTTTTTCAAGCATACTTTTGTGATATTACATGTTACATCACCCGCACACAATAACCCTTGATAGATATTGTGAGGTTTAACCTTTCCATTTCCAAATGTTTACCTAAATTCTACAAAATATGAGTGTGTCGGTAATATTGTAAACTTTAGAACTTGGCTTGGTATATCACTCAAGACCACAATAATGAGTATTATGGATTTAATTGAAGTAACTTGTTTAAATTGGTAAATCTTAGAATTACAACCAAATCGCCTATACATGTTGTTTATTAACTAACTATACCAGTTAGTTAACCTCCTACTTAAACCCTTTTCCACTCTCATCTTTAGAGTGATGATCCACTAGAACAACCCGTAGAGCCAATCCTTTAGGAATTTACACCAACTATTTGTTTCTTACACCATTACATCTTAACCTACCCTGTTAGATTAAAGTTTAATCTATAGTTGCTAGTTGCTTAAAGTGTAAACTTTATATTTCTCAAGTCTTGTGTCCTTTTCTATCTTTGGTGCGATTGGAAATTTGCACATTGCAAATGGGAATGTATACTAGTAGTTAAAACTCATGGGATTTACTACCATCGCAATTATTGGTGAATCTGAAGAACGAAGAAACTATCGAAGGAATTATCTGGAATTATTATGATCGTGAAGATGGTGAAACTACATAGAGATTTGAAGTATAGTTATTGAAAAAAAAATTGAAGATAATCATTTCGCAAAGAAATTACCGAAGGAATTACACAAAGGATTGATTATTCGTTGATACGTCTAAGAAAATCAACGATGTAGAGTATTGTATAAAGTGGAAGATATCGCCACTTGCCTTTTAGAGTATGTAAAGTTTTGGGATGATTGGGAAGTTGACCGTTATGGGAACGCCAACTTAGGTTGTTGTTTTTGAGCAATGATCAATACGTTGTAAATAGTTGTTCTTTGTCATAATAACGGTCGGGGAAATAAGTGTCTAGCAACTTGTATCTTAAGTTTTCTATTTGTTTCTTGATTTTATTTAACAATAATTTATTTCCCTTTTTCCTAATAATTAGCCATTGGTCTATGACTTTTGGTGAAAGTTAGAAGGTTCCTACCCTATATCATTATTTATCCTAACCGTTGGTTAAATTAAAATAGGGATGTGATCGAACACTCATGTCTATCCCGGCGATTCGGGTGTGTATGTGTGCTTCAGCTGCCTTGTTGGAGTGGTACTTCTAGTGAAAGATTGTAGAATGATCAACCGTACACCTTTCCATACAAAAACCCATATATACCTTTATAAACTTGTTACTCCTTGGCTTTAGTGGTGGAGATGTGTATCTTTGCCAAGCTTATGATAGAATACTCGTCATGACCGAGTAATTGAGCGAATTAGTTACATGATACCACAAAGATTAGTTGAGTGATTTGAGTGTTTTCATCTTCCTATTTCGTGAGGTGTTTGGTTGTGTACTTGTAATAGATCAAGTAAATGCTTTAACGGAAAATATTCTTAGGGATACATTTTTGTAAACTTTTAAAGGCTACTTGAGGACAAGTAGGATTCAAGTGGGGGGATATTTGATGACATCAAATAACGTCTATTTTATAGCATCATTTATCCCACGATATTAACGCATTTTGTATAGTTATTGCAAAGAATTGTTACTTAATCGTTTATATTTGAGAATTGCAGTAATTATGGAATAATTGGTGAAAGATAGCAAAAGGCGTGCATTCTGGAGCTAAAATGAAGATATTTTGAAGATTACTATTCTGAAGACCAATATGTCGTATCCATCAAAAAGATACGGCGTATCCGTGCCTACACTCACCAAAGACCACAAAAGATTAAAGACCAATACGACATATCCAAAGGACTCAATACGCCGTATTCAAGATATGGAATCAATATAACTGGAAGATATCAAACGTGGTTCCTGCTCCAAGAAATTCCCAATACGCCATATCCAACCCTTTGGATACACCGTATCGAACCGACTTCCAGACCTTATAAATAGAAAACTCAAAAACGAGTTTTAAGGGTGCTAAATCGTATTCTCGATACCTAAAGGACAAAAGTCAATTTTCAGAGGAGAAAAAGAGCAGAAGAGGTCGAGCGACGTATTCAATTCCATAGGAGACATCGTGTAATTCCATATACTTTAGTAATCATTTAGTTTTTGGTATCATTCATTAACTCGGTTAGTTTACTTTGGCTAAATAATTGCTCTTGTATTTATTATGACGTTTGAAGGCTAATACCTTCAGGTATTAGCCATTATTATAAAGATTTGAATGTTTGGTATTTGTTTATATCGATTTCTTGATTTGTCGTTGAGTGCTTGTTTATGTTTATCAATTTATACTTGTTTACGCGCTTTTATATACGACCTATCATTCAACTGGATCTGGTGAAGCAGACCAAGGGGATCTAGAGTCCGAGATAGCTCTCCATATAGTAATTTATACATCTAGAATAATAGTTACACAAATATTATCCTTCTAAGTTTGTGTCTAGGATACGCTTTGGGCTTAACTAGTTAATTGGATATTGTCGATGGTTTATTGATCGTGTTGACTAGCAGGTGACCTAAATAATTCAACAAATAACGTTTTGATTTCATTGGATAGTTGGACAAGTAGACTATTAGTGTATAGATTGCCATTAAGCGGTAAGTGGGTAAAGAGTCTATGAGCTAGGGTCTAACATGATCACCATTGCTTTAATCCCTAAGATAGATTATAATCAGCAAATAAGGATGCTTTATGCGGATGCTTTAATTGTGACAGAATTAATGTGTCTAGGTCTTAGGAAGTTGTAACGCCTAAGTCTTAAGAAAGATCTACCACCTCGAGAGAAGAAATGATTGCACTTAATAAACAAACCAACGTTCTAATCAGATTAATAATAGTTAATACAGTTTTCTTATATAAGGTTCGACCGCTCTTTTATCCTTTATCTATTAGCTTGCGTGGGTAACAGTTTCTTGAATTGATTATAGTCACCAACCAAACCGTGCCAGTCTCTGAGGCTGAAAACCCCCCTTTTCCATTAGAATTGTGATTTAGACTGACATACGTTTAACATAGGTTTAGATTAGAATAGAATTAACATAGATTAGACAACCAAGATATCAATTAAATTGATAGATTTAACCTCGCTCCAAGTGTTCGACACCCTACTTACCACAAAACTACTACCGATCGGGTACACTACCTGTTAAAGTGTTGTTTTTGGTTTAGTCGGTAAAATATAAATTTATAACTTGAACTATCTTAAATAAACACCACACAATGACACATCAATCATACCATGCTCTTGGATCCTGTTTTAGTCCATATAGTGCTTTCCTTAGGCGGTAGACTCTTTCTGGATGATCTGGATCAACGAACCCATCTCACTGACTAACATATACATCTTCTTTTAGTGGACCATTGAGAAAAGCTGCTTTGACGTCTATATGATAGATAGTAAATGACTTGTGTACAGCGTAGGCAATGAAAATCTAAACAGCTTCCAATCAAGCGATTGGTACAAAAGATTCTTCGAAATCGATACCATCTTCCCGATGATATCCCATAGCCATTAGAAGTTCCTTGTTGCGAATGACAGTGTTGTCTTCATCCTTTTAGTTTTTCCATTACCACTTTAGACCAATAACTATTTTGCGAAAGGGTTTGTCGACAAAATCCCAGACCTCGAGTCTATCAAAGCGATGAAGTTCTTCCTGCATTGCTTCAATCTACGCATGATCAGCCATTGCTTCCTTGATGTTCTTTGGTTCAGCAGTACTCACAGTGAGTGTGAACATACACATTTCTAGATCTGTAGCAAGTTTTTGTCTTATCTGAATTGGCTTTGAAGGATTACCACAGACTTGTTCTAATTGATGACCTTCAATCCAATGGTATAGTGAATGATGTCTTTGGTGGAATTGGTACATGTTTAACAGATCAACTAAACGTGAAGATGAATCACTAACTTCTGTTACCTATGTAGCAAAAGTGTTGATAAATTTAGCTTTGTCAAAACGTGCAACATCTATTAGAGTATTGTTATCTTCTTCAGCATGTGCTTGTGAAGTTAGAGTTGTTGGATCAGGTATACTGTGAACAATCAATTGAGGTAATTTTGCATCAACCGGTGTTGGTGTAGATTGAGTTGTATTTCATTTATCAGAGACAGGGGAAGACTTAGATACAACTTCATTCTCCCCATTGAAATTTCATAGAACATTGGACTGAACAATAATTCCAATTCTGACATTGATTGATTATTTTTTGTTGCTGAGGGAAGAGTATCTTGAACATGAGTAGAACTTGATGGTTCATGACGTTTTTGTTTAAATGTTGATTGACATTGATGTGTGGGGCCTAAACTATTGTGTTCAGATGTCGTTATCAGACTTTGTGGTGCGAGGCTTGAACTATTTGGATCAAATGTAAGTTCTTTCAATTCATTGAAATTGACATGAATAGTTTCAACTGTCATTCTGGCTCTCTCGTTGTAGACACTAAATCCTTTAAACTGGGTAGAATATCCTACAAAAATACAAGCATCCCCTTTTTCTTTCATCTTATCCAAGTTCTCACCATCTCTTACAATATAACATGTGCAGTCGAAGATGTGAAGAATTTTAAGATTGGGTTTCCTCTTGGTAATTATGTGATATGGTGTCATTTCGTGTCTTGGGACTATGAGTGAATGGTTTTGTGTGAAACATGCAGTTGCAATTGCTTCAGCCCAAAAGAAGAGTGGAAGTTTAGCGACGCTTAGCATTGTTCGAGCAGACACAACAAGAGTACGGTTCCGTCTTTTGACAAAGTTGTTCTGTTCAGGTTTTTGAGTAATTGACATTTGGTGATTTATGCCTTCTTCTGCAAAATATGTTTTAAGAGTCTTGTTCAGAAACTATGTGCCTCTATCAGTTTTCACTGTCCTTACCTGAGCTTGAAGTCCTCTTTGAATCCTTCTGAGGAAATTGATGAGAACATCCAGTGTTTCATCTTTGGATCTTAGAAAATGAGACCACGTATATCTGGATTAGTCATCAACAATCACAAGGATGTATTTCTTTCCATTGATATTTTCTACCCGTATGGGACTACATAAGTCCATGTGAAGTAGATGTAACCATCCTTTTGAGCTTGGTGTTGTTTTTGACTTGAAGGTACTGCACTTTGCTTTACCCAGCTTACAAGAAGAACATAGATGATCTTGGACAAATTGGATCTCTTAGCATTTGTGGGTTCCGATGTATTAGTTAACATATACGCATTATCTAAATTCGTGCTAACACTCATTTTCACATTTTTATTCCTAGACTTTGGTTTCCTTTGGTATCTTGGTGGAGTGATTTTTGTGTACCACCATTTACATGTCTTGCTAATATTCTCATAAATCATCCTTACTCTACTTCTATATTTCAAGATAATAGAGTCTGATGTAACTGTTTTCTTATCGGGTGCTGCAACAGATCGGTTCACTGTTCTTTTGGGTTCACTAGTACTAATTGGCACTATTAAAGGCTTCTTAGTTCTAGAATTCACGTCTTTGATATAAGAAAGAACACAAGCATCATGATTATCATTTTAAACACATTTTCCACAAGTCGCACATACAATATTAACATTTGATAACATCAAATAACTGTATTTTATAGCATCATTTATCCTAGCTAAATTGCTCGTTTTACATTATTTATGTATGACTTGGTACTTAATTGCTTATATTTATTATTTATAGTAATTATCGAGCAAAGAGTAAAAGTTAATTAAAACGCACTCATTTTGGAGCTTAAATGAAGAAATCATAAAGAGCATTGTTCTGACAACCTATACGCCGTATCCATCAAGGAAGATACGGCGTATCCGTGCCCTGAACTTCACTCAGCATCCATAAAGGAAAGATCTATACGCCATATCCAGATGAAGCCATACGCCGTATTCAAGTACAAGTCATGGATATTCTAGAATATAATAATCATGGAGCCCATGCCAAGAAACCCCAATACACCGTATTGAACCCTTTCAATACGGCGTATAGACTAAATTCCAGACTCTATAAATACCAAACCCTAATACGAATTTTAGAGGAGACCAAATACTGAGAAGAGGCATTAACCACCAAGTTTGATTTTCAAAGGATAAAAGAAGCCAAAAAGGTCCTGCAAAGCACTTCAATTCATAGAAAAACCCTTGTAATTTCTATACTCTAAATACGTGTTCGATTTTTAGTATCATTTGATTTAATTAACGTTTAGTTTACTTTAATTATTCATCTATGATATTTGTATAGTTACAATGGCTATCAGCTAATACCTTTAGGTTTTAGCCATGTTTATGATAATATAATGTTTGGTTCGTTTATTTAGATTGTATGCTTATTCTTTGTGTGTTGATTATGTTTATCAATTTATACTCGTTTACGTGCTTAAGTATGCGGCCTATCATTCAACTTGATCTGGGAATACAAATAGAGCGTTAGATAGAGTCTGGGATAGCTCTCCATACAACAATTTATATATCTAGAGTAATAGGATCACAGTTATTGACATGTCTTTGCCCTTGGTTTAGTAAATAGGTAGACTAGCAAGTGACCTAGGACTAGCAAATAACATTCTGATTCCTTGGGTAAAGATCTGGACAGTGGACTACTAGTATATAACAAGTTGTTAAGCAGTAAGTTAGTAAAGTCTCGTTGAGCTAGGATTTGGTAAGATCACCATTATTGTCTCCTAAGATAGATTATAATCAACAATGAATGCTTTATGCGGATTTGGTTAATTGTGACAGAATTGCCAAGTCTAGGGTCTAGGAAGAAGTACCGCCTAAACCTAGGAATGATATGTCACCAACGACATAAGACAATCATTGCACTTATAAACAAAACCTGCGTTATATTAGATTAAATATGGTAAATACGTTTTCCTTACATTAGGCTTGACCGCTTCTTTATCTTCTGTCTATCAGCTTGCTCGCCCTCATCTTAGTCTAGGCAAACCAAAACTCGTGCCAGTCTCTTAGGCTGAAACCCCCCCCTTTTTGCGTTAGTTTAGGTTTAACTTATGTTTAACATAGAATAAATTAGGACTAACTTAGATAACTAAAATATTAATAGATTTAAATGTTAACACTTGCACTTAGTGATCGGCACCCTACTTACCAACGAACCTACAACTGATTGGGTACACTGCCTGTTAGTGTTTGTTAATAGGTAAAGTCAGAAAAATATAAATAATAAACTACCTACGCACAACGAAGCTCTTTATCCTCTGTTTCAGGAAGTGCATGACCAGGAGTTTGACCAAGAAGCTCTTTACACCTTACGAAGAACCGGAAAGAGTATTACATTCAACAATGAAGCTTTTCAAGACAACGAGTCTTGATTATTTGAGTTCATCGGAATTCGATTTATTTTCTAATCTTGAAGATCAGTGTAAAGAAGAAGTTGCAGAAGCGATAGGGGAACCAACTATGGAGGAATACATGACTAAGACCCGAGAAGATTATGGTTCGGGTATTGCTAGGCCTAAGATTGATGAAAAGGCTAGATTCGAATTAAAGGGTCAATTTCTTAAAGAATTGCGTGATAATACTTTTAGTGGATCGGATAATGAAGATGCAAATGAACACATTCAAAAGGTTCTTGAGATTGTTGACTTTTTTCATATACCTGAAGTGACTCAAGATCAAATAATGCTTCGAGTTTTCCTATGTCGCGAACAAAGAGCTCGTTACACCTTACGAAGAACCGGAACGAGTACAACGTTCAGCAAGGAAGCTTTTCAAGACAACAAGTCTTGATTATTCGAGTTCACTGGAATTCGACTTATTTTTTGATCTCGAAGATCAGTTTGAATAAGAAGTTGCAGAAGCATTAGGGGAACCAACTATGGAGGAATACATGACTAAGACCCGAGAGGATTATTGATTGGGTATTACTAGGCCTAAGATTGATGAAAAGGCTAGGTTTAAATTGAAGGGCCAATTTCTCAAGGAATTGCGTGATAATACTTTCATTGGATCAGATAATGAAGATGCAAATGAACACATTGAAAAGGTTCTCGAGATTGTTGACTTATTTCATATACCTGAAATGACTCAATATCAAATAATGCTTCGAGTTTTCCTATGTCGCTTACTGGAGTCGCACATAGATGGCTAAGGAATGAACTAGCTTGTTCAATTGTTACCTGGGAAACTCTTAAGATAAAAAATTTGAGCATATACTGTCCACCTGCCTAAACTGCTAAAAAGATGGAGGAAATCAATAACTTTTAGCAAGAGTTTGACAAGACTCTTTACCAAGCTTGGGAATGATTCAAGGAACTATTAATGAGATGTCCTCAACATTGTTTAACATATATGCATGAGGTGATCTTGTTTTTAAGGGATTGGATGTGTCTACTAGACAAGCTCTTGATCCAAGGGTGCCATACCATTTATAAAGGTTGCTAATGCCAAGAAAGCCATCCAAGATATGGCTGATCATTCTCAAAAATGGCATAATGGAATGTCTACTAGGACTAGAAGTACTGATACTTCCAATAGATTAGCTGCTATTCAAGCTCAACTAAACAATCTTGGAAGAAAGATTAAGAAAGTGAATGAAATAGTTTATGCCGCTCAAGTAGGGTGTGAATCATGCGGTGGACCGCACTACACTAAGGATTGTCCACTAAAGTAAGAAGAAAAAACACTTGAAGAGGCATACTACACTCAATTTGGAGTACCATTCTCCCAAGGATGATGATATAGAGCAGCTGCAACGGGATTCTACCAAAGAGATCATGGAAATCCTTCGTATCAAGAGCGAAGACAAACAATGGAAGAATCGCTGAGCAAGTTTATGGCTGAATCTGCAAAAAAACATGTTGAAAACTCTAATTTGATTATGGAAATTCAAGCTTCAACGGATGCTTCTATCAGAAATCAAGGAGCCTCAATCAAAGCATTGGAGATTCAAATTAGGCAAATGAGCAAAGTACTTCAAGAAAAGGGATTTGGAAGTCTTCCTGGCTTAACTGAAACAAACCCGAGAGATCATGTCAAGTCGATCTCGACTACTATTGAAGCTGACACGTCCTCATCCCATTACGCCGTATCGAGCCCTCTCGATACACAGTATCGTGCATACAGAATAGTATATAAATTTTCAAGCCAAGTAGATCGATTATCCCTTTTCCTAGTCGAATGATTGTTGATAGTTATGAGGAGAAGGAGGTACTAGGTGAATTGATTGATAGAAGGGAATCTGCTACAGATTTGAAGAGGTTGTTTAAGGAAAAGTCAAGGATGGGATACCAAATCGAAGCATCAATGAACGTGCATGACTCGACAATTCTTGAATATTCTCTACCTCCAAAAAAACACCCAGGGAGTTTTACTATACCTTGTTATATTAATAATTTATTTTTTAAAAGCCTTAGCTGACTTAGGAGCTAGCGTTAGTGTTATGCCTTACTCGACCTTTAACAATCTGGGTCTAGGTGAATCAGCTCATACTAAATTGATAATTGAATTGGCTGATAGAACAATAAAACATCCCAAGGGTATAGCAGAGAATGTGTTAGTAGGAATTGATAAGTTTGTCTTCCCTGTAGACTTTATAATTTTAGATATGCCCCCAACCATTCTTGTCTACTGCTCATGCTAAAATAGATGTGTTTAAAAAGAAGATTTCTTTAAGAGTAGGGAATGACAAAATAATATTATAAGTGATAATCCTACTATCAACATAATCAAGAGAGTTTATGTGTTAGGACTAAGAGAACAAATGGAACTTGATTTAGAAGCTACGCTAATGGGAGAAGCTTTAATTTTAAATAGATCACCAGACCCTACTTATGAAAACTATATTGATCTTAATGAACCATTAGAGCTTAGGAGAAATCAAGTAGAAGACTTAGGTCCAACAATTTAAGATGGAGAAGTAATTGACAAACCCATGGTTAACATAATCAAAATTAGGAATGATGATGAAAGATCGAGGGAATTGATGAATACCCTAGTTTTTGTGACTTTAATAGGAAGACCCATATTTATTGCGCTTATAATTTGCAGTTTTCATGCATGATAGGTTTTGAGCATGTTAATGCTAACTTTTTCCCAATTTTATCAACCAATGTTATGTCTAAAAGATTCTATAATTCAATAATGAAAGATAAAATTATGTATCGAGGGAAAAATGTTCTTGGAGCTTCTATGAATGTGCCTATTTTTGTTGGAAACTTTTCTATTATGACTAATTTTGCAGTTGTAGAAAATATGGATGCTTACCAAGATCATGACATGGGAGAAGTTATTGTGGGAAAACCATTTTGTAGAGAAATTTATGTAAAAGAAAGGCGGTTTGATGGAATGATTACCATTGTTGAAGGTAAATGCACATGACAAACTGAATGGAATTTCGCACCCTTATCAAAAGCTTAAAAGTTTCTACAAAGAAGTCTTGGATTTAGGACCCGAATACATAAGGGATGCGAAGATGGTGGAATGGCTCACGCATGGACACGTAAGCATGCATGACATGGAAACAAGTCTAACTTAAAGACTTTTCTGTAAACAAAAGTGCTTGCTAAGAAACAACCCGAAATGTATTTTACTTTTTGTAATTGAGTCTGTCTTCCCGGCTAGTCGATACGGCGTATCCAAACCCTATGGATACGGCGTATTGACCCCAGCTGGACGTTATCTATTTTATTTTTCTGCACTAAAAACATTATTGTCAGACCCGTTGATACGGCATATTCGTTAAACGAATACAATGTATTTGACCTCTGACCCGTACTTAGGATTTTTTTTTAATACAAGTCTTAATACGGCGTATCTTGAAACATGGATACGACGTATTGACGTCCTGTATAGTTTTAGTTTTTATTTTGTTTTCTAATCGAAGATTATTCAGAGATAGAATTTCTTTTATTTTCTGAGCATTAATACAAGAACCTACAGAATGAGATGAAGAATTTGGTGATGCTTATTTTTTGGAAATCTATGTGTATTGTAGTCACGCTGGTATCTAGACGCATTTACAACACATATTCTTGCTCATATACGCAACATGGAGGATCATACCGAGCAAATCTCAAGGGAGTTTTATGTTCTAATTCTTTAATTTCCTATTTTTCATGTTATATTTATACAACGAGGTTGTTGTATATCTCAAGTGGGGGGGAGAAGAATTAGAACGCTTACTTGTCCTTATTTTCACATTAATATGCTTAATTTATGCTTAAATTTTTTAAAAAAAATTAGCATACTTTTGTGAAATTATTAGTTGCATGACCACACACATAACCCTTAATTCCATATTGTGAGGATTTAGCCTATTTTGTTTCCTAATTTTTACCCCATATTCTACAAAAATATTAGTGTGACGTTGACTGTAGTAAACTTTAGAACTTGGCTTGGTATACTATTCAAGACCATAATAATAACACTATTTTAAATAGATGGAGTGACCTTTCTGAACTGGTAAGTTTCTAGGATTACACCAAAAAGCTTATACATATTGTGTTTTTAACTAACCATACCGGTTAGTTAACCCCCGTATAAACTCTTTTGTTTACTCTCATCTTTAGAGTAAGATACCCCTAGAAAAACCTGTTGAGCCATTAAGTTCATTTTCTTACACCACCAAATATTTGTTTTGTTACACCTTTACACCTTAGCCTACCATGTAAATTAAGTCCTTATTCGTTTGCTAGTTGCTTTTATGTAAAGTATTGTATTTCCTATGTTCGTGTGCGTATTTAATATCTATGGTTAGGTCGGAAAATTGCACAATAAAATAGGAAAGTGAAAGTAGTGTATTTTTATTTTTTGTGTGTTTACTACTTTCACTAGTATGATCGGAAATAGAATCCAGATTTATCATGTTCGTGAAGTGGTGAAATTTTACACCTAATTTTGTTTTCTAGTAGTACTTTAAAAAATAGAAAAAATACAAAAAAAGAGTGAGAAAAATGGAGAAGTTTGTGGAGATAATCTGTTCGTCTAAACTTACCGATTTTATTATTTCTGATGATTAATTATTCATTGGTACGTGTTACAAATCGAAGATATAAAGTTATGTTGTATATTATTTCTAGTTGGTCGCAATATAAACAAACTAGTGTATTTTTTGTATCAAGTGGTAGATATCGCCACTATTGTTGTATGGTATGTATGTTATGGATGATTGGGAGTTGGCCGTTATGGGAACGCCAACTAAGGTTTGTTTTTATTGATCTATGATCAAAACATCTATGAGTCTAATTCGTGTCTACCCAAAGTGTGAGTTTTCATGTTAAAGCATGAGTTAGTCTATGATTTTGTGTCTTTTTCATAGGTATGGCCGGGAAAGTAGCTAGCAACAATGCTCCTTATTTGTTTAGACTTAATCTATTTGTTTTGTTCTTTTTATTTACACAAATTATATATTTCCCATACCTAATCTCTAACCTTTGGTTTTCTTGAATGAGGGAGTGAGCAATCACATTTGTCTCATTCATGAATTTGAATGTGTATGTGTGGTTTTGTCCCCTTTGTTGGTGTATTACTGTTGGTAAAGGATTACTTATTCCATACCCTATATCATTCTTTATCCTAACCTTTGGTTTTACTCGAATGAGGGAGTGAGCAATCACATATGTCTCATTCATGGATTTTTCAGTGTATGTGTGGTTTTTTGCCCTTGGTTGTTTAATACTATTGGTGACGATTACAAGTATTATTCTTTAGCTTATTCAAGTTAAGGAGTGAGCAATCACAAGTGTCGCGGTCATGGATTTGGGCGTGCATTTATGGCTTTGTCGCCTTTTCTGGAACATTGGTATCGATAGAGATTAAAAAGAATGATCAACCCTTAAACCTTAACCCAATTTACCTTTTTAGACTTGTTACTCCCTAGCTTTAGTGGTAGAGATGTGTATCCTTGCCAAGCTTATGATAGAATACTCGTCACGAAAGAGTAAATGAGCGAATTACCTAAATGTTACCACACAGATTAGTTGAGTGATTTGAGTGTTTTCATTTTCCTATTTCGTGAGGTGTTTAGTTGTGTGCTAGTAATTAAACAAAAAAATTGCTTAAAGGAAAAATCTTAAACCTTGGTTTGTGATACATTTTCATAAGTTTTCTAAAGTCTACTTGAGTACAAGTAGGATTTAAGTGGGGGATATTTGATGATATCAAATAACGTTTATTTTATAGCATCATATATCCCAGCTAAATTGCTTGTTTTACATTATTTATGCATGAATTGGTACTTAATTGCATATATTTATGATTTACAGTAATTATCGAGCAAAGAGTGAAAGTTAATCAAAAGGCACGCATTTTGAAGCTTAAACAAAGAAATCATGAAGAGCACTGTTCTGACATCTTATACGCCATTTCCATCAAGGAAGATACGGCATATCCGTGCCCTGAACTTCACTCAACATCCATGAAGGAAAGATCTATACGCCTTATCCAGATGAAGCCATACGTCGTATTTAAGTACAAGTCATGGAATATTCTTGAATATAATAATCATAGAACCCACGACAAGAAACCCCAATACGTCGTATTGGACCCTTTAAATACGGCGTATCGACTAAATTCTGGACTATACAAATACCAAACCCTAATACAAATTTTAGAGGAGACCAGATACTAAGAAGATGCATTAACCACCAAGTTAGATTTTCAGAAGAGAAGAGAAGCCAAGAAGGTCCTGCAAAGCACTTCAATTCATAGGAAAACCCTTGTAATTTCTATACTCTAAATATGCATTTGGTTTTTAGTATCGTTCGTTTTAGATATCGTTTAGTTTACTTTAATCGTTCATCTATGACATTTGTATAGTTACAATGGCTATCGGCTAATACCTTTAGGTATTAACCATGTTTATGATAATATAATGTTTGGTTTGTTTAATTAGATTGTATGCTTATTCATTGTGTGTTGATTATGTTTATCAATTTATACTCATTTACGTGCTTAAGTATGCGACCTATCATTCAACTAGATCTAGGAATACAAATAAAGCATTAGATAGAGTCCGAGATGGCTCTCCATACAACAATTTATATATCTAGAGTAATAAGATCATAAATATTGACCTGTATTTGCCCTTGGTTTAGTGAATAGATAGACTAGCAGGTGACCTAGGACTAACAAATAACGTTCTGATTCATTGGGTAAAGATCTGGACAATGGACTACTAGTATATAAAGGGCTGATAATCAGTAAGTTAGTAAATTCTCATTGAGATAGGATTCAGTAAGATCATTATTATTGTCTCCTAAGATAGATTATTATCAACAATGAATGCTTTATGCGGATTTGGTTAATTGTGACAGAATTGCCAAGTCTTAGGTTTAGGATGAAGTACCGCCTAAACCTAGAAATGACATGTCACCAACAAGATAAGACAATCAATGCACTTATAAACAAAACCTGCGATATATTAGATTAAATATGGTTAATACGTTTTCCTTACATTAGGCTTGACTGCTTCTTTATTTTATGTCTATCAACTTATGTGTGTTAATCGCCCTCGTCTTAGTCTAGGTAAACCAAAACTCGTGCCAGTCTCTCAGGCTAAAAACCCCCCTTTTGCGTTAGTTTAGGTTTAACTTAGGTTTAACATAGAATAAATTAGGACTAACTAAACACTGATAGATTTAAGTGTTAACACTCGCTCTTAGTGATCGACACCCTACTTACCAACAAACCTACAACTGATCGGGTACACTGCCCATTAGTGTTTGTTAATAGGTAAAGTCGGCAAAATATAAATAATAAAACTTGAATAGTAAACTACCTACGCACAATGACACATCAACATTCAAAGTCGTAGCATTTAAACTATCATTACACGCAGTTACATACTTTGTATAATTTGAAAACTTAAAAATCATAGGGTGTTCTTCTACATTCATCTATTTATTCTTCACTTCACTATTGTTTGGCAAGACCCTGTCTTTCAATCCAGTGCTCTTAAGTTGTGGTCTGCTAACGCTAGTAGTGTGATTTACTCTTGTAGAAATCGACAACGTTGGTTAGTTCTCCTATTGTCTTGAGGTAACCGTGGCGTTCTAGTTTGTGTTGGCCTTGTGTTTATCTTAAACATTCCTAGTTCTAAAACATTTGTGTTCTTTTGAACTCTATTTCCTTTGTCTTTTTTAGGAAAACTTTGTGGAGTGACTGGTTTTGGAAAATCCTGTTTCACACTAGTCTTGGCAACCGACGTTGACATTTGCTTTGAAAAATCTCCTTTTTATGAGAATCTGAAAAATGGAGCCAGTTTACCTAAAACTGATGGTTTTTGAAATTTAAACGCATTTGGTTAACGAACAACTGATGGTAGTTTCCACAGACTATCCTTTCATTTGATTCATTCTTTCACGTATATTAGCGTATGCAATTATCTTGTCTTGTAACTGAGGTCTAAAGTCATTTGTTTCAAGTGTTTTACGATTGAGTTTAGCAATCAGGAAATCATTTTGTTCTTTGAAAGCTTTTTCATTATTCCCTGACATCAAAGATTGCTTTCCCCAAGAGTTTTCACAAACATTCTTTTTCTTTTCATGTTGCAAAGCAGGTTCAAGATCAATACAGTGTTATTCTAGATTTGCAAAATGTTTGTCTGTTTGTTGTGTTTTACTATTGGAGAGCTTAATTGCAAGACTTTCACATTCATCACATTTTTTAAAATACTAACATGCCATCTCTGAATATTCATCAAGGTTAGTAAAGAAACCAAGAAGGGTATTTATGTGATCATTATAAAAATGTTCCTTCAAAAGACGATCAATTTCAGTTGAAAACTATGTATGTTGAAGTTCTAGTCGAGACTGAAGAGATTTAACTTCTTTTTCAAGAGAATTAAAATATATTAAGTCTTCAACCATTTCCTTTTTAAGCGTTTGTTTGAACCTTTCCAAATTATTTATCATGTACATAAGGTTGGCTGAATTTGATGTTCTAAAATCTCTTCTAAAGATGGACTATATTGAAAATGCCAACTATTACCTCTAATAGATTTCAAACAATCATGAACAATTTTAGACAATTAAGAAACATTTATGGAAGCATATAAAAATCTTGCATGCTTTCACTCACTTCATTATTCTTGAGAGTTTCATCTAAATGTTTTTCTAACTTAGTCTGTTCTTTCTAAAATATCATTTTCTATGAGACTTCCTTTACAGGATAATTATTAACAATTGTTTTGAAAAAAGATTTGTTCAACCGATTTTTCCCTTTGAGGTACAAACGTTATGTGATGATTGTTTAACTTTGTATAATCAAAAGGTTTGATTAAATCACTTAGTTTTGATCAATTTTCTTCGGCAAGACGAATTGTTTCGTCTATTTCAAAAGCAAACATATTCGCAAGATTATCTCTATAACACGTAATATCATACAGACATGGTTTGGCACTTTAAGCTTTCCTGAGGCACTAAGGGTTTGCAAAAGATGTTGTACATTTGGAATTGAGCATGTTCATTGTTAAACAGACTGACCGGTTTTATAAACAATGTCATTCAAAACTTTGACCTGTTTTTCCAAATTGATGACTTTATTAAGCTCTTTATTTCCTCGTGTTTTGTAAAACCTTTTCAATTCCTCTTTTTCAGATGAAAGTGTGGAAATTGACTATTTCTATGCAAGAACTTGTTTTTCTAATGTGAAAGCGTTTGTTTATATTGATAAAGTTCTATTTTAACCGCAGTTACTGTGTGTAGATTTGATTTTAATTTCCTCAAGTAAACTATAAGCTTCTGCATATTTATATTCAGCTTCTTTGACGCATTTCATATCTTTGTATCACTCAAGTTCAGTTGCCAAGACCTTGTTTGATGCTTATAAACTTTTATTCATTCTTTTGCTTTCATCAATTTCAAATTTCATTTGTTCAATTAAAGAAGCAATTAAAGCATGTTATTCCTAAAACTTTTGTTCATCCTGGTCAGCCTCTCCTCCATTATTCTCATGTCTGATAAATAAGGTGTGGTATTACTATCACACTATTCAATCACATATGTGTTATTAATATATATATAGGTTGCCCAGGATGTTCATTATCTATGGAAAATACATTATATTCATCATTGGTGTGTACCTGTTCCAATGGCTCTTTGTCAACGACTAGTCCAGTGCCTTCATCTGCAGTTAGGATCACATCTTAAATCTTAGCCATATACATGTAATGTGCTTCCAGATCTTGGTACGTAGGCTCCTCATCTGAATCGTGTATCCATTCCTGTTGTTCCGCACTTAACTAAACCCCTGCTTCCTCTTGTATACATAGCAGCATCTTGTCCTTATGGTAGCAAGAATCCTTAACCTTCTTCGCTGATCTGCATTCCCTTGTTGTATGCCCAAACCCTTTACAATTATAACACTAAATCCTAGTCTACCACACTACCTAATTACCTATTGTATCTATGTTCCCAACAACATCTATAGCCCTCTGATTATCATACTACCTAGTTTATCTTTCATACCTAGATCTTTTGCCAGTTCTTATAGTATTATCAACATTCATGTTTTCTGGTGTTTGATGATATTCTCGGGTTGTTATTGGTAGGTTTGTAGATTTTCTTAAAGGATGTTGAGATTAAAGCTATGAGTTTTGCAATTTCCTTGTCCCTTGGAGTGTCTTCTTCATCACTGACAACTTCATGTTTTGACTCTGGAGGTGGAGAAGGAGCTCTAGCAATCTCTTTTCCTTTACTTCGGGTAGCAGCTTGTGATCGGGTTGATGACATTAGAGGATTATAGTTTGGTTTTAGTTGAGGATAGTAAGATGGTTGTTGAGTAGCAACAATATGTGCAAGAGGATTGGCATGCCTTGCCAATTTATTAACTCAAATTTCATTCACTTTATTATGATGTTGCTTGAGGATGTCAAAGTGTTTGTAATATGTGCTTTCTTTAAATCTTGGCCTTGCTTGACAATTGTCATAAACCTTTGCCATTTCGATTGAAGTTAAAGCAGAAATTGAACATTCACTTGATGATTAGAGACTTTACATTTATTTCTGAACAGTTCATTCATCAATTTGTAAAACCTGGAGTAGTACGACTCAAGTGATTCCCCATATCGTGATGTGAATTTCCCAAATGCCCAGAACAAATTAGTTTCCACATCATGCTTGTTAATGTTCTCAGCCTACACTAAACGTTCAATTGCAATCCACATCTCTTTTGCATTAGCACAAGCATACACTGCTGAGTAAATATCATTATCAACCCCAGTAAGTATGATGTGCACTACTTCAGCTTCAGCATCAATCTTCTTCTTCTTATCATCATTGACAAAAGAATATGTTTCCATCTTTTCTGTTGGTGGTTGACGTAGAGTAATGTCTGTAACAGGTACTTCGGGATATTGGTTCATTTGGTATTCATGTAGACCATTCTCAATGCAGTCGTTGAAAAGTTCATGATTTGGTCTTGAAGCAATGTATCTTTTGATTCGGGATTCCTACTTAACGTAACTCCCAACAACAAGCATTGGTGCACGATCTCACCATCTTTCATAATTGCATTATGTGTTGCACTTGTAGAAATTTTGTTGTTTGTTATGAAAGGATTATGGATCTTAAGAAGATAAAGTTGTGAGTTTGAGAGGTTTTCTTGATCTGATTACCCTGTTAATATGAGGCCCTAATTCGGTTCGGTTTAACAAATTTGGTTCGATTACACGAATTCAGTTCGGTTACACAAATTTGGTTTAGTTACTCAAATTCGTTTTGGTTACACAAATTCGGTTGAGTTCACAAATTAGGTTCGGTTCACAAATTCAGTTGAGTTCACAAATTCGGTTAAAAATTATGTTTGAACACCCGACCAAAAATGACTCAAAAACGTGTTTTTAACCCGATTTGATCAAGAAACTTGTGTAATATTGATATAGACTTACTAAAGTATCATAAAAATAAAATTTTGATGAACCATGTAATCCAAAAAACATGATTTTTATCGTGTATTTGAACCAAAAGACCTTCAAAAAAACTATTTTTGAACCCCAAGAAAAACAATTTTTTATGCTTGTTTTGTGTGTTTTGGTTGTAGAAATAAGATCTAATATGTTAATAAGCCTTAAAGGTATTAGCTTGATGGTTTATAGCATGTAAAAATCTTGTTGTACTAGCTAAATCTCATTATCCAAACACTATAAATAACGAACCAAACACCCCTTTTTGATCCAAAACACCTGTATAAAATGAAACAAACACAACTAAATATACCCCAGGAGATTGATACTAATTATTGGCATACTTGATAATCCATATCACAACCTTAATGCATAAATATGGAAGAACTATAAAGAGA
Source organism: Tanacetum coccineum (assembly GCA_026074375.1). Classification (NCBI taxonomy): domain Eukaryota; kingdom Viridiplantae; phylum Streptophyta; class Magnoliopsida; order Asterales; family Asteraceae; genus Tanacetum; species Tanacetum coccineum. The sequence continues at coordinate 96,275 of BQNB010002412.1, read as the reverse complement.
AATATCAGAGAGAAAAAGAAAGGTAGAGCAAAGGAGGAGGATGGTGGAAGGAAATCAATAAGTGTAAAATGATAACCAACCCCCTCCTAACATTATAGGAGGGGGTCCTTATATAGAGTAGGATACCCCTTAGACGCCTAGCGTTCCTCTCATGGATCGGGTTTGGCTTTTGGTTGGGCTTAAGGCCCACAACATTGACAATATTAGCTTAAAGTCTAAGCCCGTGTACCTGACTAGCCAATTACAATGAATACAAAGTTTCTATCACGTAAAACCGACAATAACTAAGATGATCATTACATTTTTGTTTGACTTTATATATTTCCAAGGCTAACAGGTTTGTACTTAAACACAACTTTGATTCGTGTTTAAGTTAGAGAATATATCATCTCAAATTGTCATTCAACTGGTTTACTATTCCGCAAGTAAATCATGTCTAGTATTTTTTTAATTCATTCTAATAAGAATTTATACGTTGAAAAGTAATTTGACACCTTTAGTTTTATCAAGTTTTTAGGGTGTGTTTGTTAGGTGGTTTTTTGGAAAGAAAGAATGGAATCATTTGCAAATTAAGTTGTTTGGTACATCAAGTTTTCAGACACATCAAGCTTTTAGTTGCAAAACTCATTCCATATCAAATTGGTAGTATTGGTGAAAATTCACTGACAATATTTGTCATACATATTCCACACCACACATTTATATATTCTAATTATTTAATTGTTGACTATTTTGATATATTTTTCAAACAGGCCCTTCGTATATATAAAAAATATTAGATTAATAATATATATATATATTTCTTACATCTTTTCAAATCTAATATCAAATCCGAATCTGAATTCAAATATGAATTCAGAGCCATTACAAACCAAACACACTAAACCTTTATTTCCATGGAATGCATGTTTACTTAACCTAATAAGTATTTCATCTATTCAAAGGGACCAAGACAAAATTTATGATTCAAAGTTTTAAAGTAACAATATTTAAAAAAGATCAACAGTCTAAAGCTAAAAAATATAAAACAATCAAACTGTAATTAATACATTTACTAAAGAGTAGTATGCCTTGGTAAACGTGTATTACATTAATATACTAAAAAAACTCTCAACCGCGTGGGGGGTACGTGTCAACAGCAACAACTCCCACATTCGAAACACAAAAGATATACCACCACACATACCTAGATCTGTTACCCAAATCATCTTCATCAAAAAAAACTTATCACAAGGTATTGTTGATGAGATTATGGCCTCGTTGCCTGCCCACAACTCTCATTGATGTCGCATCACCGCCTGCCCACAACTCCCTTTGATGTCGCCGATCTCTTTGTTGTCATCGTTTATGGTGTGTGGTATTGGTGGTCGGTTAGTGATGTTGGTGAGTTTAGGTGGGTGGTTTGTTTTGTGGGTGTTTTGATTTGTTGAGGATTTATTTCTTTACAGAGGTTAGCTTATTTAAGGGAGCTATGTCGGCCGTAATCTCATATCTGATTGCTTACTTATCTGAGCCTCAAAATTATAAAATAATTACTTTCTGCATTCTCTTTGAGCGAGAATGTGTGGTCATAAATTAGATGTGAGGTATCGCAACTTCAGGAGAATTGCAGACACATTAATAGTGATGACTATTGGTGGTGTTGTTTATACTATGATGGTATCGCAACTTCAAGAGAATTGCAGACACATTGATAGCGATGACTATTGGTGGTGTTGTTTATACTATGATGGTAACAAAAGGTCTAAAGGTTCTCAATCAGGTTGTATAGAGGTTTTTTTGTTTATGTTTGAATTTGTATTTTTACGTTATTTACTGATGAATTTGTATTAGGTTGCAAAAAGCAGGTGAATCTGAGAAGTGATCATCTCTATTTTGATCCTCTGGCTACAGATAAACATGTAAGGTTCTGTTGATATATTTGATTGTTGAACGTAAGTTAACAGGTTTCGGTGATTAAGATTAGGATAATAAGGTATTTTACTTACTAAAAGTATGTTGCACCAAAAGCACGCCTGCACTAATTTCAGGTGTCATTATACATCTAATGCCTTAAATCACCCATGTATATCTAATTCATAAAAGTCCTCTTTTATTCTATATTACCCAACTTACATTCAGTGATAAAACAAATAACTTGTAATTTAATTGGTCATTTTCTTAATGTTTTAGCTTTTGGCTTTAACAGATGAATTCAACAAGGATGACAATGTGGTGGTTATAGCTTTTACAAATAGACTTGAGACACTGGATCCAGCTTTATTAAGACCATGTCGGTTCACTAAGAAAGTAGTTGTGAATGCACCAGACCAAGAAGGTAGACGAAAGATATTGAGGAAGAAAAAGAATACATATGCAACTATGTCGCTTCAAATACCGAGGGGTTTGTTAGGGCTAGTCTTGCAGAAATAGTGGCGGAATCTGTACGAGTCACTGGTCGTAAAGGTTTGTTCTAAACAAAACAAATTTAACATCGTTTCTTAAGTATATACATGTATTAATCCTATCTTGATTATGTTGTTAGGGCGTGTTTACAAGTGATGAATTTATGACCTTTGATGATATTCTTCAAGCTCTCGCCAAGACCAAATCATCCGCCCAAACCAATGGTATAGGCCCAAGTGCAGTTCAGGGTTAGACATATCTATTTTGGATTTTAAAACAAAAAGTGACAAACACGTGTTCCAAATACATTTCACACCTTCCACACGAGAAGGAGCGGGTGAGTAAAGCGAACCAAGTATCAAGCACTACTTCAATACTTTTTTTAACATGTACATTCTAAGCATTCATTCACTAAACAAAGCTCATCCAACCAAATCTATACGTCTGAACTCAGCCACTTAGTCAGACTACTTTTAAGTAGATCGTCAAAAATGACACTGTCAGGAAACAGCACACATTTATACTTGCCACAATTGCCTTAACAAACATTCAGTAGCCCAAAACTTAGTTATATGATCATTGTGGATACAGATGAGTTAAAAAGTGAAACTGTTAAAGTATGCTCGTGTCATAATAAATAATTATATGGCTAGACACATGTGAGCCTATGGGGTCACACACATATACACTGAGGTACCACTTAATATATCGTGTTTATTGTATATAAAGTATATAAATAATCTACGTAACTCGGGATCACTATTGGGCTTCTAATGACTAAGTAAAGTACTTAGTTTTTGGACATGAAAATCAAATGGGCAAGCCCATTCAACATATTAAGGGGCTGGCCTATGGAGGTGTTTTAGAGAGTGGATAAGATCAATTTTATGTTATAAATATATGGATATCTTCTCATAATTTTAGTCAACAATTTACCAAAACTCTCTCCCCCTCTCTCTTGTATTTCATACTGCACAAAAACAAAACCTATCTAGGGTTTCTGTTTTCTTGATCTATTACTTTGAATCTTGCTTATTCAAAGTGTATTCCAACATTACGGATTTAAGGACTAGCATCCAAGAGGTATGGTGAAGTATAGTGTAGACTAACATAAAGGTGATCTAATTTGGTCACTTAATTTCTTGGGTGGATCGTGCATAGGTGAAGGTCATCATTTAATTCTACCGATTACGCTACAAAGGTAATAATCGTTATTATTTATTTGATTAATCATATGACTATAGATCCGGTTATAGGTGATTGATCTGCTGCGTTTTACATTTAATAAATTAATTCAACCCTTAAGGGGTCTTATGATATGTGATTTTTGATCTCATAGCCATTTCTTATGCATATTTTAATGTGTATTGTTATCGGGTACGTGTAAAATGGCCTAAATCGCCCGTTTTAGAGCGATTAATGAATCAGTTTTAAATCAGCCCCTTGGACGTTATTTTTTGAAATAAAATGGTTATTATAAGGTATTAAAATCAGTACTTAATGATCCTTAAGTCATTGGTTACACGTACCAATCGGGGTTTTAATTCTACTTAATTAATTTCTTCGATTCGTTGGCTAACAATTTAATTCTTGTTATTTACTTTGTTTCCATGGAAAATACATGCATGACTGGCCATGTACTTAGCCAACACCTTTTTTATACGTGATATTATGGTATTATTATGTTTCGTATGCAAAGTCGATGAAAACCTTGACCATCTATGACTTGATTCGCTTGTAATTGCATTTAATTTTAATTTTGGGTTTGCCATTGTTTCGGCTTCTTTTGTATGTTTTTAATTTTTTTTGTAGCCATTGTTTGGGCACATTACAGTAGTTAGATGATAGATAAAGTGTATCTAGTTATCAAATTATTGTAACCGTTGTTTGGATTGGAATGGCAAAAGAGTTAAAGGCGTAAAGTCAAATTCGGAGCTGCTAGAGTGACTTGCACTAAAAATGGATTTCCCGGAGTTTTGTAAGGAGTTAGAAGCCAAAATATTTTGTGCACGTACACAACTCATAGGGATACAACTTCTTCAACTGAAGCTCAAATTGGGGAAGAATCCTTCTAGGAGTTTCATGCCCCTAAAGTCAGCTGATATTTTTAGGCAGTTTTGAGCCTCATGTTTACTTAGGGTTCCATTTGCTCTTGATAGGTCTTGGAGTAAGTAAGAGCCCTCCTTGTGGTTGTTTTGGTTAACCCTTAGATGGCCTTTTGGTTCTCGTGATGGCTCACGAGACCAAGCATTGGTTTTTTCATCGGTTGAGGCTTTGCATACTTGTGGTTGTGTTTTTTTTGTTTGCTTTTATATATGTTTGGAATCTATATAACATGCAAATGTTTTTATAAAACCAAAAATAAAACACAAACCAATTTTAGAAACTAAATCTTTGATTTAGTTTAAAGTTTAAATATGATTTGAAACTAAATCTTTGTTTTTATAAATAACACTTAATTTGTTATGCTTGTTATTTGATTTATGTATTGTCCAACTAATATGTATTCCACTTAGGTTATATATTACTCTTTAAAATGGACAACTCGATACATATAAAAGTAAAACAATGATTAGACTTAAGTTTAAAAAATGGTTTTTAACTTGTGCTACGAAGGATGAATGCATGCTTCCTCGTACACACTTTTTGATCATGTATGTATCAAAACTAATACCCGTCACAAATTTAAGTTGTGTCGTCCAATTGTTGAGATCACCTGCAATTACCTTTCACTCTGCGTGAGACGTATGTGAACTGTAACCCAGGGTGATTATTCTCTATGCGAGAGACCTTGAAATATTTTCATATGTTCTCAAATTGGATGACTTAATCAAGTTAAGCAGGTGAAACCTTAACCCGAGGCAAGGATGAGACTAAACATGCTAGCTTGAAATTAGTTGCTTGTTTACTAATGCCATGAGTCCCATATGGTCTAAGAATTGCACAAGTCTTGCAATTGGTGAACATCACCTGCCTATTGAATCTACCATTGCTACCAGATCAACTGATGTAATGGTGAAACCTCAATGAGGATCTTAGCCTTTCGTAAAATTAATTATTTTATATTGTAAACAAGGGTAGTTAATTTTAACAGGATAATTATTGAAAATACTAAAATGAACTTTGAAATTTCTATTAATAACATTTTTGCAACACAAACCATAAACAAAAGTTTGTTTCCTTTTTTTGTTAGAGGAAGACAAACTAAGTCTTCTTTTCTTGTAAGAAAAGACTTATTCCTATCCTTTCTACTTATGAAAAAGCTATAATAAGAACATTTTCCAATCCTAATCAAACTCAAAGCATACTTACTCGAGAAAATCGTATTGTCTTATAAAAGTCAAACGGTTAAGTACGGTTGCACATCTTATTTGGATAACTAGTGAATATGTTTTCTATAGCCATCAAAATGATACATCTTGAACCGTAAAGACATTGTATGAGTTTTAATAATTAGAAATGGAAATCTTAATCAATCGCGAAAGAGAAAAGGAAATTACGAGCATGTTTCCTAGTAGTTTCCCTTAACTTAATATTTTCTCTAAGATTCTACACATCCTTGAGGTAATGTACAAGGAGGAATTGCATGCAAAACTTTTAAGTTAAAGAATGGCATTGATGGCTAGTTCATTATCTATATAGTAGAACTTGGTGCACTTCCTTAAATATCTAAGTACATGTTAACTAGTCCGTAAGGCTCACATTAGTGATAATGTGCAGATATTCAAAGAGTAGAAAAGTATCTAAATTGCTACTTGCACTTTATTGGTATAGACACACATTTAATGTTGTATCATCCAGTGGGAGCAATGCATTTTACTACTAATATAGACGCACATGTAATGTTGTCTAATTCAGTGGGAGCTATGAGCTTATCACCTTGTAAGTGGCCTATTTTATTTCTAGCTGGCCTTGAAATAATACATTACTTTTCACATATGAAGCATCATAGTTTTATATGAATCATTGCATATTATTCTATTAGACAACTTGTCGCTTTTCTGATGTCGCGGCCTGAAATATTATCTATACAATATTTATGCATAATTGCTTATTAAACAATAAAGTTCTATATATACTTGTAATGCAAATGTAATTTAAGTTTGACTTAAATCATATCATATCTGTGACATTGTCATATTATTCATACAAACAAACGAAAGAGTGGTGGGCTCATAACCCACTAGTCTCAGGATCGTAACCTGACTCATAATATGCTCATTTATTTATATAAATGATTGACTTTGTGTCATGCACAAGTGGGAGAAATCTTAATTGTGTGCATGGTACAACACATAACAATATGACTAATGGTTTTTTCTTAATCGCATGGTAAGAAAGCTAATATTCAACTAGGACTTATACACCTCGATGTATGTCGCCCTACTTAGAACTAGTGTCAAGAAATAATGAATACCTACTTTATCATAATCACTAAAAGGTTTAGCCAATATGATTATTTCTTCTTGTAAAGACATCAATAAGAAGTATGTAGTTAACTTGAAAAGACTGTTGAAACCAAGAGTCGGCATTTAATAATACTTTATTTAAAATGTTTATTTCTTCTTGTAAAGACATAAACATCAGGTCCTTGAACTGTTCAAAGACTTATAAAGTAAGAAATTAACTTGCCATGTCTCCTATTCACGACATGTACATGAAGTCATTGAAATGTTCAAAGACTTATAACGTAAAGTTAGCGATTAACGTGTTATGTCTTCTTGTTAAGACATGTACATAAAGTCCTTGAACTTCTCTAAGACTTCTACGTTATAGCATGAAATTGGCTTGAAATTACTCTTAATGCCATTATGTTTGAACAAATTGGCAAGTCTATGAGCCAAAGGGTATTAGATTATCTAAGGAATTGTGCTACTATCTTATAATCCCATTACCCATAGAATACCACATCGCTATGGTATGGCTGATGTATAAAATCAAAATCTGTTGATATTGTTTGATTTTTGATAACTTTAACTACCCTACCTCTAATCTTATCAAGGTTAACAAAATTAAGTAAGCCACGTGTTTACTCAATATGATTCCAACCAAGAAGGTAACTAAGACACCATCAGGTTATAGAATGGGAAGACTCCCATTAAGTCTTAACCAAATTTTTGAATTTGTTGAGATCACGTTAAGCGTGTTATTAGCAAACCAAAGTCAAGAACTATCAGCATATATTATACATCCCAAACGATAACAATTTTATTGTTGCTCGACTTGCTGTGTATTTGGGGAAAGTCTCCTCTTACAAGAAGTAAGTGGGAGCATCTGTTTTTAGAGAAAGTCTCTTCTTACACAACCTTCTGAATGCACTAGCTAATGACATACTGAATGTTGAGATGTAGTTCATAAAAGAAAATTAATTTTGGAATTTAATTGATCTTTCACCAATCGATAAGACTGAGAGGTTAAATTGGTTCTTCTATAAGAAGACTAATATGGACAAAAATGTAGACACATTAAATACGTGCTTTGTCATAAGGGTTTTGCTTATACTCAATCGATTGACTGTGATTAAAGCTTCTTTTCCTTGTATGCTTGAATTAAATAAAGATATTAATTACCATACTTGATTTCATGAATATGAAATATGACAATTGGATGTCAAAACTCCTTCTTGAATGATTACTTTTGCGAGGACGTTGTGTAATCATAAGGTTGTATGAATCAAAATAATCTTTAGAATGTGTGCAAGCTGTATATATCTAAGTGTGGATTAGAGCATGTGTATAGGAGCTGAAATCTTAAGTTATATATATTTTTTGTCAAATTTCACCTAAGCTAAATATTAATCCTTAGTTTAGAATAATATTTCTGTCAAGAAATATAAGAAATAAAACATACAACCTTTGAGCATATGTTTATTAGGATAGACATACGCGATTAATAGGTCTAACACAATATGATACATCATTGAGCAAGGCTCAAAATTCTATCTCACCTGATACGATTGAACACATGCATGAAAATGTTTAGTTTAGCTAAAGGTTTTATTATGTATGTCATGATATGTATTAGACTAAATGTAACACTTGCATGAATGCAAGATGAATCGACAACCATAGTAACTAAGTGAAAGTCATTAGACTACTATTGAAAGAACATTCTAAAAGGCCTGCAAAGGACTAAAGACATGTTCATCGTTTACGAATTTTTGATAAGAAGATTAGTGTTGAGCTTATACAATAATGCTTATATTATTGAGATGATGCTCAATTCTAGTCATGGTAGCTCATATATGATAATACTGTTGACTAGGCATACTTGATTGAAAGCATTTGATGCGTATTTTCTTTTAAAATATATTTTTATCAAGTTTTAAATTTATAAAACTCGATCTATATAACGACGCACTAACGGGCAGAGAACCCGATCGTGGGTAGTATAGAATGGTAAATCCGAGATCGTCCCAAGAGCTAAGGTGTAATTAATTTTAATTTGAAATGTCACGTTTTAAAAATGGTTTTTGATTTTAATTGAAAGAAATAAAAGACAATAAAATAAATAACTAAAAAGTAAAAGGATAGGAGATATCAAGAGAGAAAACATGCTAACCTAGTTACTTTATTACTATTGTTATGAAGATATTTTTCTGTGCAATGTTAAACTATAATTTCATTACTGGTTTCTAAGGTCGATTGACTTAAATGTGCATATACAGTCTATCATATACTCCCTGTAATTCTGAATCAGTCCCGAATCATCTGGGAGGTAGGTTATCCAGGTTGCAGCGATTAATCCCAACTATTCCCAAAACATATTTAATAACCTGTAAAGATTATTAACCTCCTATGAAAAAGTTCCTGTGCTTTTTAAGTATTGAGTGGTAAGTGCGGTGACCGGTCAGTTCCTACACCAGGTAAGGAGTTAGTGATCCTCCCTAGTACCAATTGGATCTCATCATGACAAGATAATCTATTAATAGGGCAAGCTAGGTCCAAACCACTCGTACTACCAAAACCCAGGGTTACCCGATATTCAAGGAATATCTAACGAAACCATAATTTAACAAGAAACAATCCTAACAAAAGTAAATTCATAACTAGGCCAGCACTTTAAGTGCTTAGCCGCTCATGGTAACGGTAACACAGTAAGAGATAGAAGAAATCATATATTGAAAACTCATAATTCTTACAGTATTCGTGTTTTGAACGATTAAATACAAAAAGTAAGTAAAGTGTGATCTCTCTTGGACTCCAGGTGGAATTCTTCGAAGGTTGGAAGCCTTTGTTGCCTCTCCAATTGGCTGTAGAGGAAGTGATGTCAGAATAGCTTGAATGAGGCCTCTATTTATAGATATCGAACCTGTTACGGCGTAACCAATAAAGGTGTTACGCCGTAACCAACTTACACGGCATTTCATAATTAAGCAGCTGTTACGGCGTAACCAGATATGGTGTTACGCCGTAACCTTCATATAACTTCCATATATACGTGATCTTTATTCCATATTTGTGGATCTTCAGGGTTACGGCGTAACTAGATAAGGTGTTACGCCGTAACTATAACTTTGACGAGATTTCCTTCCAAATATAGGGTTACGACGTAACTAGATATGTTGTTACGTCGTAAAGTCTTCCTTGATCTTCGTACTTGCTTAATTTATATTACGGCGTAACCAATTTTGGTGTTACGCCGTAACATTCTTCAGAATTTACACTTTAAGTCCTTTTTCTTTTGTTTCTTGTCACTTTCCTGCATTTCACCTGAAAACTACAAAACAATAGAAAATATCTCATTTTCGAGTATTAGTAAAACATTTTGTTAGCCTCAAAAATATTGAGTCGAACGAGAAGTTTGTTCATTAGGAATATTAGGTCTCGGTCATTTATATTAAATGTTGTAATAGGCTAGAACGAGAATCAGACTCATTTAATCTAATATTGTACACGTTATGGGCTAAAGCCCAAGTAATCCCGAGCCCGGCCCATAGTAAGCCCATAGGCATGAAAGCCTCATGGTGTAAGTATAAATACCCTTCTCCAAGTAATCCCGAGCCCGGCCCATAGTAAGCCCATTTGTATTTTGCGCAAGTAAATCAACAATCTCATTTTCTCTCTACTTTCTCTCTCTAACCTCTCTTTAAATTCTTATCTTATTTCCCATGTTATTTTTCTTGTATCAACAATGGTGAAGTGAAAGTAATTATTTGGTTTCGAAATTTGGTATAAATCGGCATGGGGGTGATTTAGTTTTGGTTCGTGTGGTTTTTACATTTTTTTTGGTTTAAAAATTCTATACATCTTACAAAAGTGAGTTTTGATCTTCTTAACTATTCAAGGTTTTATCTTGTTTAAAGATTAGGAGGTTTTAAACTTTATTTTTGTTGTTTTGATAAAATTCGTTCGTCTTTGAGTGAAAAAAATTCTGTTCCGAAGTTGATACAAAGTTCTACCGTAAAATAGTACTACCGAATTTGGTTTTAGAAAAAAAAAGGTACATCGAATTTGTCATGTTATATCAAATTTGTAAGAAATTAACTAAATGAGTTACCAGCTCAGTTGGTAAACTCATTGGTGTATTGTTGAGGCAATCCAGGGTTCGTTTCTCATACGTGGCAATTTATGTGTTTTTATTTTTTATTTCTGAATATGAGATAACTAGTACATCCGAAAATCATGTTTTATATCTAAAGTCGGAAGAATTTAACACAAACATTACCTAGCTCAGTTGGTTTGTGTGTGTGTTAACACTTAATTCGAAAGGTCATATGTTCGATTCTCGCGAGTGACATTTTCTGTGTTATTTGAAACATATTAATTCAAAGTGACTCTCGCTCACTTCGTTGAGGCTTTAATGAGTTTCTAAGAGGTTTCGAGTTCGATTTTAGGCATAAGGCATATTTATTGTATTTTTTATTTATTCCAAAATTGTAGTACTTTCTCATAGAATTTAATTTGTGTAAGGTTGATCGAATTTTTGTAATAGGCAATTTGTTAGATCATTTTAATTTGTACCTTTGATTGAATTTGCTACGAAGACTTGTCCGAGAAGTTTGTTCGAGATACAATACCGAAATTTGCCTTGTCCAAGATCCTTTTGTCTGACAAACAGTTCCATCTGATATCGAGCAACACTTGTCGAAATTGAAAAACTCGAAAGAAATCAGAATTTGTTACTGAATTTGTTACCGAATTTGTTACCGATTTTGTTCCTGAATTTGTTACCAAATTTTGTTACCGGATTTGCTTAATCAAATTTGTTAATCGAACTTGTAACATCAAAACAAAACCACATCACAACTTTATCATCTTAAGATCTTACAAATCATTTTCACTTCATAATTTTCAGTAAAATGGAAACGAAGGATACTTTATCTTCGTGTTCTAAATCAAAAGAACAACAAATGCAACAAATTCAAGACAAAGCAAAAGAAAGTTGCATGGTATCTTTTCGACGACTTCATTCACACCTTAAGCTTCTTTCAAACAACGACTTAAAAGGAACTCGAATCGAGTCTGGATTCAAACGCGCATTTGCAACACTCTTTGGTCAAGATGTCGAAATTTTTATAGGCACAATGTTTCTAAACGTGGATCAATTAGAAAAGCAACTTGACAAAGAAGAATTTCAAGAGATTGGATCCATGGCTTCTTTTAAAGTACTCGAGACACAGTTTTAGATGTTCATCAAGTCACGGATTTATTTGGATGATGAATATATTGTAATGACACGAAACTACTTTCTACAATACACTCAACTCTCGATTCTAGAATTTTGTGATATACTGATCCAACACATGGAATTAGTTAAAAAGTCAATTGATGAAAGAGCACTACATAAAAGAGAGTATGATACAAGGGTGAATGAAAGACATATTCAGACAACAGAGGGAAAGATTGATACGGGCAAAGCATTAGATGCTAGTTTGGTTACCACAGAAAGCAGTGGGACAGAATCAAAAGAGCAGGATACAAGCAGCAGATCAGGGAATGATGCACATGCTGATGATGCATATATCAGACCCATATATGATAAAGAGCCAATGGTTGAGGTACAAACGACTGCTAAAATCAATGTCTTTCCTACTGGACAACAGCATACTAAGCAACCTGAATTCAATAATGAAGGAAAGGTTTACCAGAATGCTGAACAATGTCATGACACATGTCCTTTGCCTGCTAAATTAACTAATAAAAAGACAATTGAACTCACAAATCAATCCCTCAAATTTGAAAATATTTGTCTAAAAAAGACTGTTGCCCAATTTCAAAAAGATTTTTCAAGAATAGAAGCACATTGTGTTAATCTTGAACTTAAATATCAAAATCAAGTTTTAAAAGAAGGGCAACATGGTCAATTTTCAAAAGTAAAAAGTAATGAAGCCAAGGTTAAACATGACATAGATGTAATTGAAACAATAAACATCGAATTGGAACATAAAGTGGCTAAGTTACTTAAGGAAAATGAGACTTTGAAAAGGCATTACAAAGAAATGTTTGATTCTATCAAGACAACGAGAGCAAAGAACATAGAACACACAACTTCTTTGATTGCAAATAATGATAACTTCAAAGCTCAACTTCAGGAAAAAGGGTTTGCAATCGCAGCATTAAAAAATGAGTTAAGAAAATTAACAGGAAATAGTGTGAATACTAAGTTTGCAAAATCGTCAATCTTAGGGAAACCGGTTTTACAACCACATAGAAACCAATCATTTGTTAGACAACCGACTACGTTTAAGTTTGAACGACCTAGAAGTTCAAGGCCACTGTTTGCCTACCAAGTTGATGTTAATAACGATTTGTCAAAACCAGTCACTACACATTATTTGCCTAAGGAAAAAGAATCTGCTGTTGCAAAACCTCATCACATGATTGCACCTGGCTCATCTAGGTATAGCTCAAATGACATGGTTCATAATCACTACCTAGAGGAAGCTAAGCAAAAGACACAAGAAAGCAGTAGGAATTCAGAACCTAGTGTGATGCCTTCTGCTAGATCACTAAGCACAACTAATGGTAGCAAACCAAAACCTAGGAACAATACTCAAACATCTAGGAATTGGCCCGCTTCCAAGAATAGTTTTGTAACGACAAAGACTGTGCCCATAGCAGAACACTCTAGGAATTCTAGAAACTTTACTGACTCCAAACATTTTGTTTGCTCAACATGTCAGAAATGTGTCTTTAATGCAAATCATGATAATTGTGTAACAAAATTCCTGAATGAAGTCAACTCACGTGCTAAGGTTCCATACCATAAGACGACAACAAGAAACAAACCCGTAGAGCAAACAAGTTTTGCAAAGAAACCAGAAAGACAGATCCCAAAAGGACATAGGTTTTCAATCAAAAAGACTTCCGTTGTGCATGAGAAAACAATGACTCCTAGATCTTGTCTTAGGTGGAAACCGACGGGTAGAATTTTCAAGACAGTTGGTCTTAGATGGGTTCCTACTGGAAAGATATTCGCCTCTAGCACAAACAAGGTTGACAGTGAACCCGTAAATGGTTCAGATGAAGATATCACTAACCAATATGAATACGAACAAACTATTGATGTCAGTGCAGGTACTCTTAACTTGAGTGCAAGTAAATCTTTCAATCCTAAAAAGGAAGGATTCAGAGTTTGGTTGCTGAAAAGACTGATATCTCATAAACCAGGGCTTCAAGGAATTCTGATTTGATGAACAGACAATGACTTCTGATCATAATAGTTCAGAACTCGGAATTCGCGACCACAACAATAAACCGTCCAGTTCAAAGCCGGTTCCAAAAGTCGTTCCTCCAGTAGAAAACACAGCTACATCACGACAAGAGTTGGAATTACTATTCCACCATCACATAACAATGCTGAGGTCAACATGTATATATTTTTTATAAAAAAACAAATACAAAAATATAAAATTTCAAAAGGAAAATACAAAATCAAAAAAATTAGAAAATGTTTCACAAAAAGAATCTTCTCGACATGTCTCTTGGAATCGATAACATTTACGTACCTAGAAATGTTGATTAACATCGACACGGGCGTGTAAATGAAGTTCGAACAGGAGTTTCAAATGCTTTCAAAACATGTCATTTCTAATTCTCTTTATGACGTGTAATTGCTCTCAGATTGTAACTCGGATCCGAACGACAAAGGAGAGTTTACATTTCAGTGCGCTTATCCTTAAAGTTAGAAGAGAAGTCTTCTAACATTTGGTTTTTCAAAAAGTTAAACAAAAAATTTCAAGAATTTCTCAATGACAATTCATAATCTTTCAAAATTGTGTGTTCAACACCCCATCCCACATAAAGTTTTACACGACAATTCTTCTACATTTTGTGTCATTTTCAAAATAAGTTAATGTTTGAGTGGGATTTTTTCGAAAAATAAAGTTTTAATGATTTTAGATACATCATCTCACGAAAATTCTTATGTATTCAAAACATTATCAAAAATCTCTTAATAACAACTCAGTAATAATAATGACTACTTAATAGATTGTATGTTATAAGATGATTAAGTGGTTGAGCATAATTTTTTCAAGAATTCTTCAATGACAATTCATAATCTCTTAAAATTATGTGCTCAACAATGCTAACCCTCAATTTTATATTTATTTAATTTACAACTTGTATATCATGTTTTTGGTGTCTCACATATGTAAAATCGAGGGAGCAAGTTAATGGTTTCCATGTACGTCAATGCTAAAAAAAGTCTCCTATGTTATTTCAAGACAAATTTTAATCACATAGTATTTTAAAAACTAAGTGAAATAGTGGATTAAAATAAGTGGCAAAATGTATTTAAAATGTGATCTTGAAAATAATAATGATCTTATCGACTCAAAGTGCTGTATACTCTCGAAAAAGTTTTATGGTTACAATCTCATACCCTACAACATCTTATTTCACTTGAGAATCTGAAGTCATAAGGTGGTTAGGTTTGGTACTAGTCCTATGATCCAATCAGAATCAGAGGGATCTACCCAAGGACACTCAATAGTTAGAAATAGCAGTCCTTGGGTATGATTACGATGAATGAGTATAAGGGAATAATGCCGACTAAGATTGAGCTAACACTGGAACAATCACAACAAGGTGTTAGTAATGACGTCTTGGTAAGCATTGAAGGGGTTGAAGAATTAAAAAGAAATGTATGGATAAAGGGTGTAAAGAAAGAAGCCCTCCCTACACCTTAGGCAGAAACCGGGTCAATACATAATCTATCGGTTTTCACAAAGATGAATTCTGATATTGAAGACGACATCATGGACCCAGTGATGCAATGCACAACCCTTCCCAGCCATTCGAGTTTCTCTCAACAGAAACTTGTCTCATTTGTCACGGAGATACATACGACTTCTATTGACTTTCTCACTCCGAGTTAGTTAATATTGAATAGGTGGCAGTCTGCTCCAGCCTCCGAGTACTAAAACCAAAACGCACTAATCGAGTCTAGAGCCAAGAGATCAACAAATAAATCTCATTAGGACACATTCCATTACAAACACTTGTTGAACACCAATAAGTTCACAAGCTGTTAACAAGAGTCCTACGCATTATCCTTGTGATTTTGCCAGAACATCCGAGTGATACTTAAGTATTCACAATGAAGATGGAAATCCTGCTTGAGCCAACATCAAACAAGCTCTTGGTAGGTGACTTGCGCGATTCTATATGAATCAAACTTGTGTCAACTGGAAAGAAACGATGGTGCGATTCTATGTGAATCAAACTTGTTCCAGTAAATGAATTGACGGCTTAATCAGAAAGATAGTAACTATCTGATTCACTCTTACCGTGTTGTCTGCTTTGAGACGTTCCGGTAATGAGAACTAGCAAGCATGGTAAATCTAATACATCTGTGTTAGAAGATCCTACGCTTTGAGCTGGAAACCCTGTCAAGGAGATTCTTTGAATCTACCTGATCACAGGTACAATATTTATACTGTAAAACGGTCCTACAGAACCGGAGGTTAATCTAACCAAATCCGGACGAATGACAAAGCCATATTCGTCCACACGCTTTATTGCTAACTGTTTTATTTCAGGATTCATATAAAGATGGAGATGGAGATGCCTCATTCCAGCTGAAGTCGGATTCATTACCACATGCTCATGCTCAAACTACAAAGACATACTATAAGCATCAAGATTCAAGAATCAAGAAAGCTCAAGTATTAAAGACAAAGACTATCGCAAACTCTGATAAACAAGATCTTCCTTTAAGATATCAAGTCTATCAAGGGACATTGTTAGCAAGCTTTCAAGCAGATGCAAAGTATGAGCATGTTGGTCATGACACAAGATCGCAAGGTAGCAAAGACGATCAAGACTGAAGGAAAAAGATTTAAAGATCTCGGACATAAAGACGAAGTCAAAAGACAATGACAAAGGCTCAAGATCAAAGATCACAAAGTATGAAGGAACAAGCCTACAACAAGATAAAGACCAAGACAAAAACAAGAGCTTAACGACAAAAGCAATCTTATTGATCTCATAAAGGAGTGTCACAAGGAACTCACTTCGGGGGAGATTATTAGCCTCAAAAATATTGAGTCGAACTAGAAGTTTGTTCATTAGGAATATTAGGTCTCGAACATTTATATTAAATGTTGTAATATGCTAGAATGGAATCGGGCTCATTTAATCTAATATTGTACGTGTTTTAGGCTAAAGCCCAAGTAATCCCGAGCCCGGCCCATAGTAAGCCCATAGGCATGAAAGCCTCATGGTGTAAGTATAAATACCCCTCTCCAAGTGTGGAGAGGGTGTTGGTCTCATTTGTATTTTGTGTAAGTAAATCAACCATCTCATTTTCTCTCGACCTTCTCTCTCTAACCTCTCTCTAAAATTCTTCCATCTTTCCCATCTTATTTTCTTGTATCCAAATATGAAGTGAAGTGATTATTGGGTTACCAACACATTTGCAGGTATTTTAGGGGGTATTTTGCCACCAAAAAGTATTAAATATTTGATGTTATCAAATACCCCCCACTTGACTTATGCTTGCCCTCAAGTAGAACCTGTTAAAACATTTCATAAAAAGATTTTTCGATAATAACTTCAAGAAATGAATTTATAAAACTCTTATGCTAGAAACATCAAAGCCGAACACCTCACAAAAGGGGATAAAAAGTCACTTAGCTCTCCACTAGTCTAAGTGTTTCATTTTCAGGGTGATCGCTTAGTTGCACAGTCATAGCATGTATTCTACCATAAGCTTGAAAGGTACACAAGTCTACACTAGTTAGAATTAGGGTCTAAATAACTCTCAAAGGCAACAATGGTATTATGGTTTAAAGGGTGATTAATGGTTAGGTTAGACATATGATACGCATTTAATGGTTGATAATGTAAAAACATAAAACAAATAGTCTAAAGTAATCTAAGGTTGTCATAACTAGCTACTGTCCATCCATGGGTCCAATAGTCAAAGTCTGAAAATCTAATCTTCAATAATAGGATACTAGCTCCATTCTTCATAAGTATCGGTATGATTTGGTGTAATAATGGGCTACTAGCTCCATCTTACAGAGATGTTTTGGTGTAATTATGGGCTACTAGCTCCATTTTTTTATTTTTTATTTTGCACCATCTTTATATTTTTAGCACATGGGTGGCCTTTTGTTGCACCCTCTTTTCTTCATAGTAAATATGCAAATGCTACAGGGGTTTATATCTTTAATTATTGCCCCTGCAACATTTGATATTATACGTACATCCCCCCACTTGAGATAAACAATGTCAAAAGTGGTGGTACAGAGGGGTCTTGATAGATCATAACTGATTCGTCTTCCACAAAAGTATATAATTCTCGTTCCCATTCCCCGAACCATGGACTTAAGTAGCCAGAGATTTCAAAACAAAGAAAAATAAAGACTACAAGGTAGGCTAAGGTGAAATGGTGTAACAAGACATATAGAGTAGGTTGAAAACATAGATTGGTTTAACATGGGTGTTATAAGGGTATCTTGCACAAATAATAAGTGCAACATAAGGGTTTATCATGGGAGGCCGACAAGTTAGTATAACAAGTCGATAAACGCACACATATAGGCTATTTGGGTGATTTTCTAAGTGTTGCCTTTTTTAACTATCTATTCCTGCTAATCAATTAGGTCTCGGAATGATGTACATGCCAAGTTCTAAAGGCTACAATACTACCGGCACACTCAATATTTTGGTGGAGTTTTTGAGTAATATGATGGAAACGGAATATTAGGCTTAAATCTCACCAAATAGTAATAAAAGGGTAATGTGCATTCGGCAAAGATTAATTCTATTCATTTAAGAAAAATTTGTCAAAAATTTTAAAATTGGCATAATTTTCAAAGAAAACTAGAAAATCAAAAGCAAAACATACGTCAAGTATTAATTCTACTCCCATCCCCCCACTTGATTTTTACAATGTCCCTGTTGTATGTGACACCCGTGATTTGAGCAGGATAGTTATACTTTTAGAGTTGGCTAAGTGTTTATACGTGTTATATGTGTGTGCTATGTGGCTTTATCTGTGTGCATAATTATCATTCTGAGGTGCGTGTTCATCTCATTTTAGAATGGGTTTGAGATAATGAGGGTTATTTCTATTTTGTTCACGTGTAGTGACAATGGAAATGAGTGACGTGTTGCATGCATTGCTACGTCAATTTGTGGATAATTATGTGTTGGATTATTGAGGAAAGTATGTCAAATTGGAAGTAGATTAGGTTCGTGAAACATGAGAATTAGTAATGAACTTTCTAAGTATATAAAGTATTTTTGGAAATGAAAGTTATAAATAGAAAGTTAGTATTTAGTTTTTTATGTAATAGGTTTACCAAATTGGCATAGGTTTTTGTAGAAAAATTAAGGTAACGTAGATATAAGTATAAACAATAAATAAAAAATATATAATTAAAAGGGGGGGTGTGTCCGGTTTTAGAGAAAAAGGAAAAAAAGTGTATTTTTAATTAAATCATAAGTCTAGTTAAATTAGGATTCCATTTAAATAGTTTATAAAAATAAAACCTTAGACATAAGTTTCTCTCCTCCTTCTCCTTCGTGTGCCATACGATCCTCTTCCCTAAGAACAAGGAGAACAAAATTTTTGATCAAGAAATCTAGGTGTTAGATCGTGTTAATTCAAGTAAGATCGTTAGGTATGTTCTTCGTCCTTGTTTATTCTTTCAAATCATGTAACAACTAATATGATGAATCATTAGGGTTTAAAACTTCTGTAATTAATTATGTTATAATCATGTTAGTGCATTTAGGGTTTGATTAGGATCATAATGGTGTAAACGGTTAGGCTTAGATCGCGTTAATTTATAAATTAGGGTTTGACGGATTTTAGGGTTGTGTTCAACTGATGATATCTCCATGATGGTAATGTGTTTTGATGTGTTTCTAGTGCCTAAATTATAGTTTAAAGATTCTACTTTTCAAAAAGTCTGGCCTCGATCGATTTTAGTTCTAGAAGTTAGTCAAATGGTCGTTGCAAGAAAAGTTATTAAAACAATAAATACAAGTCAGATTTAGGTCAGAATTAGAGAGGTAAACCCCTATTTTAAATTCGAATTAAGGTTTGCCAAAACACTGAAGTCAAGTTCTATATGTCTATTAACTTCTCTGAGTAAATTAGCCTCTAATTAGTTGCCTAAGTATGGTTAGCAAGGTTAAACATTTTAGTGTGCGTTTAGATCTGAATCTGGGTACTTTTGAATTAGGAATTTATTTGAGGTACTTGTACATGTGGTATGCTTTTGGGGTAAATGAGGTAGTTAGTAAACACCTAAGTGAACATGGGTAATTTATGTGAGAATTTATTTAGTTCAATAAGTAAGGGTTGGAAGCGAGATAAATGACACTAAAATTCTGCGTTTTCGGGTAAAATGTAGATTACTAGAATTATGAGTAAATAAAGTGGTTAAAGTTGGGCATGGTGTCGGGGTGACCCATGGGGGTAATTAAATACCATAGACATCCACCATATGATTGTTGCATGGGCTTAAGCATTTGGCTTAGTCGCGTGTAATACGTTTATATTCTATTGTGTAGCTTTGTGTAAGATATTTGGAAGCTGCTTGAGCATCAGGTGAGTTTCATAGTCCCTCTTTTTTACATTGCTTTTAAATTTAGGATGGAAATGATGCAAATGGATTTGAAATGTTTTTATTACTGTGATTATGTGTCTTTATTTTGAAAGTGTATGGACTTTACTTAGCTATTGTATGTTACGTGCTAAATGCTTATGTGTATTGGGATCAGGGGTAACGTTCCTACCTATTTGTTGTGATATCGGGATCGAGGGTAACGTTCCTACCCATGTGAAGTGACGGTTTAATGGATCGGGGGTAAGGTTCCTACCCAAATTGTTGATACTTGTTGGATCGAGGGACACGTTCTGTTCCCATGCTCGTTGTGGTTACATTTGCATGCTAGCTTGTATGATAGTGAAGTAATTATCTTGCCATGTTTGCATTAATCACAGTAATTGTTTATAAGCTTTAATTTTCGTGTCTTAAACCTATGACTCTCACCAACCTTTGTGTTGACGTTTTAAGCATCATTTTTAGGTGAGCATCATGTGGATCTTAAGAATAAGAGAAGTGGCTAGAGAGACCATAGGCTGCATGCGGAGTTTAATCTCCTAGTTTATTTCTCATTCGATTGATAAATGAATGTTTGTTGGTTTAAACCGCTTAGACTTGTTTTGGTTGTATTGCATGTCTTGGTATTGATGTGAACCCCTTTTACTTTAATACAAGACACCGGATATTATTTTATGGTTGCTTGGGTATTTTCATGACACTTTATGTCCCTTATGTTCCGTTTAGTTCATATAGTTTTCTCTATTGTGACGCCATTGTGTTGTGATGATATCCATTCTCGTTACGCCTCGTGTTTCCGCCTTGGCGGGGTGTGACATATTGGTATCAGAGCCAGGTTATAGAGAAGTAGGTGGTTGAGCCTAGACAATAACCTAGGAGTCCTTCATATAGATGCATTTTAGGGCTTAAGTGTTTAGTATTATAACTATTATGCTTCCCCCCTAATTGCATAGCTTTTATTATCCCTTTTTGTCTAATTTTTATTTAGTTATTTTGTCTACGGTTATTTGATATAGTATATACTGCGTTCTTAATAATTTAGCCATGTCTCCCCCTGACCATAAGAAGTTTTGTTGGGGAACCATTTTCCCAATTGGACTTAAGCGCTATAGAGATCCAAAAGAGGAGCCAATTGAGAATGAGCCTCTTATGGAACTAAAGGAGATAGGGTAGTTGATCGCTTGTCGAATGCTTATAGTAGGCATGGACCCGCAGAGTCGGGTGACTCTTGCGAAGGCAAAGTCAAACCCAAGTAAGGCCCAGCATAAGTTTATCCTGTCTTTTACCTCATCACGATGCTATTGATTATTTCTTTTAGATATTTTGTATTTTGGAGGTGCTGTGAGACTTTCGTTCATTTATGTCATTTCAATTTTATCTTTATATAAGTAAGTATTTCTTTGATGGAGCGTCCTTTTTGTGTTATATTGGAGTGGTTTAAGATGTGCAATGTGGTATATGTGCTTATATGTGTGTTATCATTGAGATGTGTAGTCTTAGAAATAAGTACACGTGTGAAAGGATGTGGTTATAATTATGGGTGGCCAACATAATTATAAAGGCATCACACACGTAGACTTGTGACCATGATTGCGTTGATTGGAGTTTATTTGTTAGGTGATAGAGTAATATGTTGTGATATGTGTGATCATGATAAGGATGGTTATATAGTTATTTGAATCCTTCTTTTACCTGATGAGCGATTACGAATATATTTGATACCTCTTATTTCTACTATTATGATTATTGGATTATTCGTTCAGGATATTAAACTCTCATTTTAGTATTCCTTGTCCGTATCATGTCTGAACGGATGTTCTATCGTTCCCATTCAACACCTTGATATGTATTGGTTGTTCGGATCTGCTGATGTCGATATTGGTACGTTTCATTGGTTCCTTTCTGGCGTTGATTTCTCGTATGTATATCTGATTTTCTTTCGAGCGGTATTTGTTCGTAACAAGTTAGTGCAGATATTTACTCCCTTCTTTATAAATCCTTTCATTTTCGTAACACGTTTGCGACGTGTTAGTATCAATGTTCTTCTATGTTTGCTCTTTTGATCGTTATTTTGGATAAGACCTTACGTTCTTCATTTGGTTCGTAATGTCTTGTATGAGTTTCTCTTGTACGTGTTCGTTTGACTGTTATTTTGATTATATGGTTCCTTGTACTTCTTTTCGCTTTTAGACAATAGAATTGTGTTAGAGTCTTTACGGTATTTTACAATCCTTTTTGGTATTACGGTGTCCTTTGTTTGAGTAATATATTTTATATTGATGTCGAGCTATGAAAATCTTTGAAGTATATCTTAATGGTGTTTGGGAAAAAGCTATTCTTGAAATAATTTTAAGAATACGTTTTGATAAGCGCTTTAATATAACTATCTCTTGATTTTTTTTATGAAAACCATGTTTAAAACGATTTTTATTAAAAGATTATATTTAACATGATTTTTTTTATTTATTTAAAATGATTTTTTTATTTATTTAAAACGACTGTCTTTATTGTTTCAAAATGAATTTTTATAAAAACAGTATTTAGTTGGTTCTTTCGAGTAAAGTCGGTTATTGGTATAAGAATTCTATCTTTCTCATTTAGCAATCTTGAAACATATTGTTATCCGATATGTGTTCCTTTTATCTTGGTACGCCTTGTTGACTCTTTTGTTTGCGTTTCCTATCGATATACATACTCTATCCTTTTCTTTTATGGATTCTTATGACATTTGATTCGCATTTATTTGCACCTGTGAAACCTATTATATATTTCTATCCCTTGATTCGATATTCGTTTGCTACCCTATTCGATGATCCGTAACACTTAGAAATCGTTTGATATACGTTTTATTCGACCAAGTCACTCTCCGTGGGGAGCACCTGTGTTATTCAAAAAGAAGGACGGTTTATTTTGAATGTGCATAGACTATCGAGAGTTGCACAAGCTGACCACCAAGATTCTCCCCAGGATCGACAACTTGTTCGACCATTTACAAGGTTCGCGTTATTTCTCTAAGATAGATCTTCGATCTGGTTATCGTCAGTTGAGAGTGCATGAAAAAGATATTCCAAAGACTGTCTTTAGGACGTGGTATGGACATTTTGAGTTTACGGTTATGCCTTTTGGGTTAACCAATGCACCAGCGGTTTTTATGGACTTGATGAACCGGGTGTGCAAGCCGTATTTAGACAAGTTTATCATTGTGTTTATTGATGATATCGTGATCAACTCAAAGTCTAAGGAGGAACATGAGATTCATTTGAAGTTAGTGTTGGAACTGTTGAAAAAAAAGAAGTTGTTTGCCTAGTTTTCCAAGTATGAATTCTGGCTACAAGAAGTACGTTTTCTCAGACACGAAGTTAACAACAAAGATATTCACGTGGACTCTAGTAAGATAGAAGCAATGAAGAATTAAAAAGTACCTAAGACGCCATCTGAGATATGACCGTTCTTAGTATTGGCAGGTTACTATCGACGTTTTATCGCGAATTTTTCTACGATTGCTAAACCCTTTGCTTCACTGACGCAGAAGAATCGAAAGTATGAGTGGGGCAGGGAACAAGAACAAGCTTTTCAGACTTTGAAGGACAATTTATGTAATGCACCAATATTGTCATTTCCTGGTGAACCAGAAGACTTTGTAGTTTACTGCGAGTTTAGTCTCATGAGGGCTTCCAGAGAACATACCTACAATGTCCATTTACGAATACAAGGTTTAGACATGTTTAAAACTTAAATTTTTAGGATTTCAGAAGGAGGTTACGGCGTAACCATATTGGTTACATCGTAATCAAATGGTAAAAAAGCTAAGTTTTTAAGGTGTTACAGCGTAACCTTGAAATGGTTACGTCGTAACTAAAGTGGTTACGGTGTAGCTGTAGTGATTACGCCGTAACTGCTGCAAATTCAGCAAGGTTACCAAATGAATATGAGTCGAGCTGGTCTCGAGAATTGCCTCTTAGCTTCTGGATTCTGCAAAACAAAGTAAGAAACATGCAAACCAACTAATGCAAAAAGAAATTCAATTAAATAAAAGACGGGTTGTCTCCCGACAAGCACTTTTGTTTATTAATGAGTCTTTAAGTTAGACTCATGCCCATGCTATGTTTTGTTGTTTGCTACTTCCATTCGGATCATTTCCTTAAACTTGGATCTGTTCTTCCTTCCAAGAGGTAAAGTATTATCCAAGTCTTTGGTAACACAGATGAAACTTTGTCCACCTTTAAATGAGTATTTCTTAACCTCAAAAGTTTGTACTTGTACTTCTGGTGGATGATAATCTTTGTTCTATATTCCTATTTCCTCACACTCTTCATTTTCGAACTCATAATTGTGCCGCTCATAATTTTTATTATGCACTTGGTTACAATATTCTCGTATGTGATCTAGAATGTGTCCCTTCTTCCCTATTCTAAGTTTGTACTCATCAGCTAGCTTATCGATTTCTAAATTAAATTCCCACTTGTAATCATCAAAGCTTCTATGAGTGGGATTATTTTCACAGGCCGAGTTATCTTAGAAACAATCAATTAACTATAATTTTAATAGTGCATTTTTCACAGGTTCACTTATGTCAGTATGCCCGACCTTAATCAAAGTCCATTCCCTAAAGGTATAATCTCTAGGTCTCGGTTTGTTTGATTATTGAGAAGATGATTCGGATGAGGGACTAATATTACACCATTCAGCATATCCACTACCCCAAATCAAGGAATTGGTTTGGCTTCTTCCGTATTTAGCTAAGAGGAAATCAGGAAAGAATAGTCCTTTTCCTTTTATATTTCTTCTCTCATTATCATAGTTGCAGTACCAAAACCTTAAATTCCCAGTTTTAGATACCTCACAGGATGGCCACATTTTGGTTTGTTCTTTGATATTTTGTTTTATAGGGCTACATAAGTGTGCTCTAGGAACATTCTTATCTAATTCAATTTTCCATTTCTTAGGCTCCTAATCATCTAAGTTAGGGGACCTATTGTCCCAGTTACCTGACTCTTCGTAATCGATTTGATTATTACTCTGTGCAGGGGATTGGGGTCTAACCATGAAAATTCTTTCACTAGGATTCGTATACTTATGACTGTTTCTTATTGAATCAAAACTTATTCTATCTTCATTAATTCCTAAAGATATTTTTTCCAGCGAAGACATCTATTTCTGCACGGATGGTAGCCAAAAAGGGTCTCCCTAGAATTGTAGTTTCAGAAGGGGTGTTGTCAATGATTACGAAATCAGAAAGGAATAAGAATTTACCAATCCTAACTAAAACGTTTTCAACTATTCCTAAGGGTGCCTTTTTAGACATATCTGCCATTTCACAGAGCATATTTGTTTTCCTTAAACTGGTAAGATGAAAGTGTTCAAATATACTCCTAGGCATTACATTAATACTAGCATCTAAGTCAGTCATGGCATAAAAATTAAATTTACCGATCGTGCTGGGGAGTGTGAAGTTTCCTGTATTTAACTTTTTATGTGGCAGTTGGTGTTGTAAAACTTCAGTAGCATCATTTTCAGGATCTGATATGAAGGATACTCCATAGAGTTTGTTGAGCCCAGATGTTTCCTGATCAGCAGTAATTGTTTTAATTTGTTCTGAGGATGAATCAAGGGTTTTATCAGAACAAAATTCCTTAGCTAATTGTTCAATCTATGTTTCTAAATTTTTAAGTGAGGCACTTTGGTTCCTCATATTAATCTCAGCATTTTCTTAAAGCTTCTTAATCCACACCTCCATTTCAATATTTCTTCGTGCAGATTCCTCTTGATGCTTAGCTAATAATTCTTCTAAGCTCTGTCTCTTTTCGCCATATGGTGAACGATTATCAATCTTGGTGTAGTATCCAGGTGGTCCTACACGAAACTTTCCTCTATTACTTCCGTTAAAAGGTGTTGTTCATCCAAATTCTCCATATCTGACCTCTTCCACTTGTTTAACTTCCTCGTTGAGGGGACAATCCTTGTCGAGGTGAGGTCCTTCTCAAATTTGGCATCCAACCTGGATTGCAAGAACACTTTCCTTTAGCTTTTTCATGTCTCGTCCCAAGTTGTCCAACTTGTTTACTAAAGCAGCTAGTTCATTCTTGCTACTGCTGCTTCTGATATTCCTGCTTGTTGTGTCGTCATGCCATTTCTGAGAGTGGTCAGCCATGGTTTGAATTGTTGTGAGAGCTTTGACTGGTCTCATTTCGGGGATAGGTCCCTGTGAATCAAGCAATTGATGGTTCATAGTGCTCAAACCCTTATAAAAGATATTAACCATTTGATGATTGTTGATGTTGTGGGTAGGGAACTTGTATAGTAGGTCATTATACCGCTCCCAGGCCAGGTATAATGATTCGTCTCCTTCTTGCTTGAAGTTATGAAGAATGTTACAGCGTAACACAAAAACTGGTTACGTCGCAGCATAAATTAAGCAAGTAAATTTCGAGCTGCTTTGCGGTCATGGAAGGTGGGCAAAACCTTTGGATAAAGGCCTTTTTGACGAGATCCTAAGTATTGATGGTTCCTGGGGCTAGTTTGTTCACCCATCTCTTTGCAGATCCGGTAAGAGTAAAGAGAAAAACTCGGATCATGACTGCATCTTTAGAGACTCCGGGAATGTTGAATAAGCCAACAATGCCAAGGACCCGATCAATGTGATTGTGAGCATCCTCGTCTTTGTTTCCGAAGAAAGTATCTTCCGTCAATTCGCGCATGAATTGACTCTTGATTTCAAAATTGACATTGCCTCCAATTTCGGGTTTAACCACGCCCGGTGCCTGGTTTTCTTATGACAATGCTAAGTATTGTTCCATGGTGAGAGTATCGACGTCTACTCCAGCCATGGTTCCTGCAGATATAGGTGTAATTAGTTTTAATTTGAAATGTCACGTTTTAAAAATGGTTTTTGATTTTAATTGAAAGAAATAAAATAAAATAAAATAAATAACTGAAAAATAAAAGGATAGGAGATATCAAGAGAGAAAACGTGCTAACCTAGTTACTTCATTACTATTGTTATGAAGACATTTTCCTGTGCAATGTTAAACTATGGTTTCATTATTGGTTTCTAAGGTCGATAGACTTGAATATGCATATACAGTCTATCATATACTCTTTGCAATTCTGAATCAGTCCCGAATCATTTGGGAGGTACGTTATCCAGGTTGCAGTGATTAATCCCAACTATTCCCAAAACATATCTAATAACCTGTAAAGATTATTAACCCCCTCTAAAAGAGTTCATGTGCTTTTTAAGTATTGAGTGGTAAGTGCGGTGACCGGTCAATTCCTATACCAGGTAAGGAGTTAGTGATCCTTCCTAGTAACCATTGGATCCCATCATGACAAGATAATCTATTAATGGGGCAAGCTAGGTCCAAACCATCCGTACTATACTAGTAATCTAATGAATCAACCAAGAACAATAAGTGATATGTGGGTTGGATTGTTAGAGAGAAACTTGGATGGAATAGATGAAT